>JANTOP010056552.1:0-23105 GCA_027564815.1 Symmerus nobilis | reverse complement strand
GGAGATAATTTGCTGAGAAAAAGACACGATTTTTAGTGAAATCAGCCGTTCCTCTTAAATGCTCTCTATTCTCAGGTAGCAACAAACAACTATCAAAACATCGAAAACCCGTAAATAAATTAATAATTAATATCGAATTCAATGAAATAACGAAAAATAATAATAATGGAGAATGAACATGAACTACTAAAAAAGTTAGGTAAATAATTCTTTCTAATCAATATTTATAAAAGGATATTTTATTAATGTTATTACCTCCAGAAGTGTCGAGTGTCTCAGCAAATGATGTGTCACAGAATACCAATACCGTACAATCGAATCCAATTGAATCTACTTATAAAATCATTCCAAAATTTTATAGGAAAATACCAAAGGGGCAGGATACACCTGCGCAAAAATTGCGGGACAAAGCCCGATCATTATTTTTACAAAAACGCAGCAAAGAATTATTAGACAATGAGGAATTAAAACAATTTTGGGGTTTATTGGAACGTCACCATACACCACCAATGATTAATGGCGAACAATTTATTAGCTATGAACATTACTTGAGAATGATTGGTATTGCCGGTGATAGGTATAAACGTTTTCTGAACTTATCTGTATTCGCTCGACTTCAATCAGTAAGCGGATATCCCAGCCGTGTTAGTATTATGTCACTTTTCAACTACACAATGCGGAAGGTTTGGCTTCAACAGAATCGTATTGGTTTATCGCTATACGATTATACGGGACAAGGTTTTTTACAAGAAGAGGTATTACTAACAAAATTAATGTATATATTTAATCAATTCATAGTTATTCAATTTTAAGGATATGGAATCTTATATTAAAAATTTGATTCCAACGCTTCCACAATTGGAAGGATTAGAAAAATCATTTCACAGTTTTTACATTTGCACAGCGGTTAGGAAATTTTTCTTTTTTCTCGATCCATTAAGAACAGGTAAAATTCGAATTCGGGACATTTTGTCATGCGGATTTTTAGATGATCTTCTAGAGGTAATATTTATAAAAATGCATTCTCAATACCTCATCCCTAATTTTTATTTTTGGCAGTTACGTGATGAAGAATCGCCAAAAGATTCACAAGAATTAAATTGGTTTTCAGCATCGTCAGCACTAAGCGTCTACGGTCATTATTTGAATTTAGACAAGGATCAGAATGGAATGTTAAGTAAAACTGAATTAGCTGGGTAATAAATTTAAATTATAAATTATATTTTCCGCCTATTATACTATTACCTACCTACCATAGATTTGGTTCGGGAACGTTAACCACAGTCTTTTTGGATCGAATATTTGCCGAATGTTTAACTTACGATGGTGAAATGGATTACAAAATATATTTGGACTTTGTGCTAGCGCTAGAAAATCGACAGGAACCACAGAGCTTACATTATCTCTTTCGTGTTCTCGACATTGATCATTGTGGTTATTTGACAGCGTTTAATTTAAACTACTTTTTCAAAGGTATCCAAGAACAAATACAGACACACCGGGCCGAAAAAGTTAATTTTGATGATTTAAAAGATGAAATATTTGATATGATAAAACCGAAAGATCCAACTCGTATAACATTACGAGATCTAATTGATAGTGGCCAAGGCGAAACAATGGTTTCGATATTAATTGAATTTCATAAATTTTGGGCGTACGAGAATCGTGAAGCAATGGTTACTGACACAACGCCCGACGAAAATCTATTCCAAACAAATGTTCTACCTCAGATGGTGTAAAGAAATCACAATAAATATTTTCTCATAATAATATAGCAAATTTACGATTTATAAAATTATTTTACTCTTTCAATTAATATTTTCTAAGCTTACGGGTTTAAGGATTAATAAAATGAAAAAAAAATCCTTATTATTATAATCGTACGAAACTTTAAATGCAATTTAATAACTGGAGTTGTTTTAGATACGTTCGGATATATTAAATATTTTTTCAATTAAATTTATATGATCGATTAACAGAACTAAATTCTCGATTAAATTAAAAACAGGAATATAGATTTTAGGATTACTTAAGATATACCTGTAGTGTCATAGCTGATTGTAATAGCACTTTAATACCAGGCATAAATGATGCGATTTGGGAAAAATCTGGCCCCGAAACCATTTGTGTATGCAGTCCTAAACCATTAGCATAATCACCAATTTGAACCAATTGAACTAATTGATTTAGTGATGTCAATGTATTTTCTGTTAACTAAAACGTGAAATTATGGAAACGTATTATATGTAAAATAGGGAATAATTAATTAAATCGACTCTACCCTGTTTTCTCTTAACATATCGTACAAATATTCAAGTCGCTTCGCTACATCCTCTAATTTTCGTTTTGTTTGCTATTTTGCATAGTAGATTTTAATAATTAATTTAATATTTCAATGTTAATGATCTTAACACTTACCGGATGTTGTGTGGAAGATATGCATTGAATGCGTAACTCATTAAATACAGTTTGCCAGTATACATATTCTTCGGGTAAGGCTAACTTTTCCGGTACAACAGTTGGTAATGATTTCGAATCCATTTGTTGCAATGCGGGTGGTGGCTGTGATTGTGGTTGCAAATTAAATTGTTGTATTGGCAGATTTTGGAAATTATTTGCTGGTGGAAATGATTGTTGACCGGATGCTGGATGTAATTGTTGTGCAACAGGATTTATCGATGAATTCTTAATATTTTATATTTTTATATATTATACTAAAAATCCAATATATTATCTAATACCTGATAATTGATTATATTTGAGTTTGGTGAATTAGGCAAATTGGTCGGATCAAAATATCCATTATTTTGAATAGCTGTTGATGGTTGTTGTTGTTGTTGATCGGTACCAAATAATGGATGCGTTATAGCCGCAACAGGTTTATATTCATGAGGTTGATTAGTCTAAATTTATAACAATCATTTTATACTTAATCAATAAATAAATATTAAATTTACCGATCGTGACCGTAATGCTGGTGGATCATTCCAACCAGATTGTGTTGATGCATAATTTTGCAAAGCAATTGGCATAGCCGGTTTGGCAATTTCAACACCCGCTGGATCGGGCCGAATCATATAATTTGTACCAGTCGAAACAATTGGTTCTGGTTGAAATTGCTTAGTTGAAAATGATTGAAATTGTTGAGTTGGATTCTGTGCGGGCAAAGGTGGTACACCAGATGGATAATTAACATAGCCGCCCACAGGTTGATTTTGGTATGAATTTATAGCAGGAACATGACCATACGGAACACTGCCAGACATAACAGACGGATCCAAAACGTACTTATTACGTGTCGACGCGGGGCCTTGAGAACCACCTGTGCTTGGTGGTCGACCGGGTCTCGATGGCGGTGGCGATGAATTTGAAACCAGTGTACTTGGTAACAATGGATTCATTGCATTCATCGGATTCGGATTAAATTGATTATTCGGCTGTACTACCGGAGGTGATAAGGTTGTTTGGGAAAACAACACAGCTTGTGAACCAGAATCAATTTGTGGTACAAGTGATCGTTTCGAAGTTTCTTTCTGTGAACGACTAATTGGTTGTTGCTGCTGTTGCTCATGACCTAAAGCGTAATATAACCGATCGCGTAAATCATTTAAATGTGGATCCTCTGAAGGACTTAAATAAGATAAGGCAGTACTAAGTTCTCCTTGAGCGGCCAATATACCAGCATACGTTGACAATAAATTGGCCACTTCGCCTGAAACATTATTATTACGACCTTGCAGCTCTAAAGCTTTTTGCATCAGCATTACAACTTCTATTAACTCTTGTAAATCATTAACATTATCATGAATTCCCGTTTCGTGTTGCATCCAAATTTCCACTAAACGCTCAATATTACCCGAACAAATAAAACACAGAATGGCATTTTCAATAATATGTGTATCTCGATTGGATTCATCATGCAAACGTTTACCCAATTGATCACATAATAGCGAAGCTTCATCCCTTGTATGCGTCAAAATTGCAACCATGGCCTCTTTCCACGAATCTACTGTACATTGTTCAATAACACCCGTCCAGTCTTGTTGTACCATAGCGGAAATAATATTAGATAAAAATCCATTACTCGATCGTAAATATCGCATTTGAGCTCTAGCTAATAGTTCGGCTCCACCATTCATAGCAATTATGATAGCGTCGGCCCATCGTTTTGCATGAATACACAATTCAACAGCCGCTTCAATATTTCCGGTTAGTAGGGCTTGTGATATTAAACCATCGATATCATCACCATGTTTAATTTTATATGGAATATCGTTAGGTTCCGATAGACATTCTCCCATTGTGGAAATTGAATCGAAAGCATTATCTGTCGGTGCCTAATAAATGTTATATCCGTAATAATGAACATATCTATATCTATAATAACAATCCCAACTCACTTGATTTAGTTCAATCATGTTATCGGATAATTTATCAATTTGGTCTTTATTAGCCAATTCTATAATTGGTTTAAATTTCGTTGCCATATCTTCAGAATTGTATCCTAATCATAAAAAAAAACATATATATTCACCAGGATATATATACAAAGTCATTTCACTTTACCCAACAAATTGATCATTTCGCCTCTAGGATTTTGTTCAAAATATGCTTTCAAGAAATACCAAACGAACCGTCCATGTTGATTTGGCATTTGATCGGCTTTCTGACGACAATAATCAATAAAATTTTCTTCTGACAATGTGTGTTCCAATTTTTGCGCCCTACTGACTAGTTCCGGTTCAGTAATAACTAGATTTATTATAATTGATTTAGTATCATTATTGAAAATTATCAATTTTCCACCAAACTAAAATTAATGATAATTATTAATTAATAACATTAATATAATAATAATGTTTTACCCCAAAACTAGCACCAATGGGCTTTTTCATCCATTTAGCAGGTCTAATCAAATCGCTGTAAACCGTCTGCGTTGTATTTTGTGGCGTTGGTGCTTCTGCCATTGAAGACATGCCAGGAAAGGAGTCAGCAATTTTATTAGATGTTTGAACATGTTGAAAATGTCCACCAAATAATGAATAAATTGATACATTTCCCTCTGGACTAGAACTAACAATCAAAGCTGGATTTTTCGGACACCATTGTACGTCTGAGTACCATTGAATGGGTGTAGCCACTTCCCCTAATAACTCTTGACCCTTACGAATTAACAATATAATAATATATTCAAAGCATTCAATAATATATATTCAATTACCTGCTCAGCAGCATTTGGATTCCAACATAATATTTTATTATCTTTAGCACACGAAACCATTAAATCAGTATCTTTGTGACACCAAGCTAATCCCAACACACCTCGTTGATGAACATGAACTGTTTTCGTTGGTGAAGTTGCGTATCGTAAATCCCATAGTTGAATAACTGGTGCTTGATCATCCTCCGATGCTAACCACAATTGAGTAGCAACATCCGGATGCCATTGCACTGCTTGCCATCGCACCCTCGATTGTGTATCACATAATTTAATTATCGGTTCATTTTTTCGTAAATCCCAAATGACACATTTCGTACTAAACACCGATGCTAAGATGTGTTGAACCTGACGATTCCATAAAACGCTCTGCACATCTTCTTGTGGTTGAGTTTTCGTACCTGGTGTCATTGGCATTTCTGGATTGTTCAAGTCCCATATTAAAATTTCCGATTCGCTTGCACCAGATGCCAGAAGATTCGTTTGAAATGGATTGAAATCAAGCGCACGAACTGGACCAGTATGTTTTTCTCTATGCGCAACCATTGATTGTCCTTCTTTATGTAAAATTCTCTTTGCATTATATATTTGAATGTGACCATTTTCACAACCGCCAACAATTAAGCCACAATCGATATCGTTCTGACCAAACGGACTCCATATAACTTTGTGAAACCTTTCAATCAAAACCGATAAACAATAACACTCACTTTAGGAAATTCTACCTTTACTGGAATTTTAATTTCGCAAACAGTTTTATCAAAACAAATCGGAAATTTATTCGGTAATGAATAAGATTAATCCTTTTACATCAAAGTTAAATGATACCACCCACCACCCCTGTTAGATAATTTCAGTTCACCTATACCACTATATATAGAAAAATAGAAGATCGCTCAAATTACCTTCATTTCCAAACTAGAAAGTTATCGGATTTATGAATGCACTACAAAGTGAACAACTCTCAATCTTCAGATTTTCTTTTCATTTCATTTTCTAGGTCAATCCTTTCAACAATTACAACCCTTTCAATCAAATCATCCATTAATCTATTATTCTCTATATTCTTCCTTTCTAAATATGGGGATAGGGTACAATTTACAGTACTTTCACGAGTTTTAGTTATTTTTTCTTTACCTTCACACATTAAACCATTCATCATTATACTGTGAATTCATTGAAAAAATTATTGGAATTTAATATTGTAAAATTGGTGGGTACTGTGTGAGTATTGCATAAGGAAAGTAGTGTAGAAGAAAAAATATAAAAAATTATCACACATTGATCTCAGGGATAATTGTTATTATTGTTAATAGAATTTATATGATTTATATGCAAACGACAGAGAGAAATTAAATTTTTTACAATAAACACTAAAAACTTGGGCGGTATATTAAATATAATAATAAGAAGTATATAAACGATGTACTTATTTATAGAAGACCGGAATTAGGATTCGGTTAAATGTCTTTTCTGTGCATACATTATCTTTCTCAACTGAAATTTATTTAATAAGACGTGCGAAGACGCGAATATAACAGGCTTTTACCTTAATAACTATCATCTTCTAATTTAAATAATAATCTACCGGAAATTATTATGTATACCTTTTATTGTATAAATGATCCTTTAGTGGATAAAAATATATATTGATTCTATTGTGTGAGCATTTGGCAGTTAAAAGTGCGCCAAATCAAAGGCATTACAGAATGGAAAATATCCTTGATGTGTATATTATTGAAAATCATTTCCATTAATTAAAATAAATATAATCGTAGTATCTTATCATAGTCAGAATTTTTATCGTATAACGGACAATCAAACAATAATTCTCATTGGTTTCTGTTATATCCCCTATCTATGACCACTCCTTTTACAAAAATTAAAAATATATATGTATACCTAAACAATAGTAGGTACCACCTACCTCTCCTAATATTCTTCCACACATAAACGTTCCAAATAAAAGTCCAATAAAAGCTTTGTACCTACATACCTACAGTACATCTATTTTACTACCTGTTTTATATAAAGTGGATATTATACAAAGTTTCTATTGTTGAGTATATTAAGAAAGGATATTTAAACCAAACAAATAACGAAAATCCGTTTAGAAATTATTAGAGAGTGAATCTGTTCGCATCGGTTAAAAGTATTTTTTTTTATTATTTTTGTAGATAAGGAAATTAATTAAAATCATTTGTGTAAATTGGAAAAGACAATCGCTAGAAAATGTCAACTCCTTCGCACAACAACGCTGTGGATTGCAATCGTAAAATTCGCAAACCAATAATGGAGAAAAGAAGGCGAGCCCGTATAAACGATTCATTGGAAACACTAAAACAAATATTGCTAAAGCATACAGTCGCCCTTGTTCCGGGAAGTCGACCAGCCAAATTAGAAAAAGCCGATATACTTGAAATGACCGTTCGCTATGTTCAATTATTACACAAACGTTTATCGGTCGAACAAAAAGAAGTTCATCCAAGCAATAGAAACCGACAACCAAATAAAGATTATTTACAGAAAACTCTATTCAAAGTTCAACCCAAAATCGAAAATGCCATACAAAATAAGGAAAATCAGTTAAATTGTGAAAATGTACAGCCTATCAATAATTATTTAGTTCAATTTCCGTCAAACAATTCTGGTCGCATGAAAATTGACCATTTCTTGCGAAATTTAAATTCGAACCATCAAACAAATATGTGCAATGATTTAAAATTAAGTTCGGATCATTGTTGGAGACCATGGTGACCAGAGAAACTTATAAGAATGCTGTGATATATACCTCCTAATATAATAGATAAGACGTGTGCTATCGTTTTGTAATTTTACCAATAAATTTTTATTTTCAATAAATTGTTACGATTCAAAATTAAGTTTCGATTAATGTCAGATTATGGTATAGTAACTATCAGCTTTTTCCAAATTTAGTTGGCGTATTATATATGAGAAGTCCGCCCAATACGAAAACAAGAAGCCAAACAGTGTTTTACTGTGTGGAGAAAGAAAACTTTTATGTGACCTTAGTTTTCCAATTACTCAATAAATAAAGAAATAATTTTATCTATTAGCTTATTACACTTGTGGAACAACTTACCCATATTGACTTTTTGTAGCGCCCTTTAATACCATATCATAACCAGGATCACTTAAATTTGCCGCATATATTTCCAAAATAGCACCAGAGTTCGATGCATCAAATTGTTGCGCTGACGTGCCGGCTGCCAACAAAATATCTTTCAACTGGGCCGGTGACCAGGCAACATTGACTGTTTTTTGAAGTTCTTTAATCTTCATTTTCAATTAATTTCTTGGCCAACACAGCTTAAATTAAAAACAGATAAATTAATTAGGTCATTCATGAGCAATCCATCCATAGAGGCAAATTATTCGAGGAAGTTACCAATAAAAAAAAACGTCAATGAACTCCAATCCAAAAAAAACCAATCAGCCAGGTTAGGTAGAAAAATGAAAGCTATCCAAAAAAAGATGATAATCTACTAATTTCCAAAATCAATAATTAATAAATTTATTCTAGGGATTAATTTGTGTCTAAATTATTTTGCACTTTAAAAAAATTCTTCCACAAAATGAAAATAAACGTCAAAAGTTTATACGTGGCGTCATGCAATGTCGCCAACCTTTTCCTTACCAATAATCTATCGCCAGGCGGATAATGGAGGCGGGCGATGGGTTCTCCTTTTTATTTTTCCGATTTTCTCGCAATTTCCAAATAAACGCGGAAAAACTATAAAAGCAAATGAAAATTACATCTTCCGAACAGATTTGGCCAAAAATATTATATTTTTCCGGCCCATAGCGGATTTAAAACTGATCGGCCAGCGCCATCTAAATTCAGTTTTTGGAATTTCAGAGAGAATCGGTTTCGGCTGATTTTGTTTTTCTATGAAAAAAAAATGGAATTGTGAAAATCGTGATTGTTGAATTGATAAAAAATTTTATTTATATTTTCTAATATCGGGTACACTGATGCGGAGATAGTTGATTCCATAATGAGTGGACTCATTCAGGCTTCAACAAACTTTTTAAAATGTGCGGCTGGTCAATTGGTAAGTGGGAAGGGAAGAATTGTCCGATTAAAAATGTTTTTCAATTCCATAACGCATTATGTAACCTACCAAGATGAAAAACTTAAATTTTATAATCAACTTATTTTTGTACGTTTATAATAAAGGATTCGGCAACAATACTGATTGTTTTATCTAAAAGAAAATTTTAAATTTTATTGAAATGAAATTTTTTTATATTTGAGGTTATGAATGGAAAATTAATTTCAGTTAATTTTTCTAGCTACGAAGTTCTTCTATTACCAGCCGATATATCCATTACGGCGGCTCACATAATTCCACTGTAAATACGACTGCTATATCAAAAGAGTATCCCGTTGTGGATCATGAATTTGATGCAATTGTGGTGGGGGCAGGTAGGGATAAGATTATAAAAACCAGTTGTCAAAGCTCTTATTTTCTTCCTATCTATTTTAGGTGGGGCAGGATTACGTGCTGCTTTTGGCCTAGTTGCTGAAGGTTTCAAGACAGCCGTAATAACCAAACTTTTTCCGACCCGGTCACATACAATTGCCGCCCAGGGGGGTATAAATGCAGCACTCGGTAATATGGAACCAGACGATTGGAAATTTCATTGTTACGATACTGTGAAAGGATCGGATTGGTTAGGCGATCAGGATGCTATACATTATATGACTCGCGAGGCTCCCGATGCTGTAATTGAATTGGAAAATTATGGAATGCCATTTTCACGTACAAAAGAGGGGAAAATCTATCAACGTGCATTTGGTGGACAGAGTTATAATTACGGTAAAGGCGGACAAGCACACCGATGTTGTGCGGTAGCCGATCGTACAGGACATTCATTATTACATACGTTGTATGGACAGTCGTTAAATTATGATTGTCACTATTTCATCGAATATTTTGCTATGGATTTAATTTTCGAAGATGGCAAGTGTAAGGGAGTGATTGCAATGTGCTTAGAGGATGGATCTATACACAGATTTCGTGCAAACAGTACAGTATTAGCTACGGGTGGATATGGTCGTGCCTATTTCTCTTGTACATCAGCTCACACTTGTACAGGGGACGGTACGGCGATGGTTGCTCGTCAAAATTTACCTTGTGAAGATTTAGAATTTGTCCAATTTCATCCGACTGGAATATATGGAGCTGGTTGTTTGATTACCGAAGGTTGTCGCGGAGAAGGAGGCTATTTAATTAATTCGAAAGGTGAACGATTTATGGAACGCTATGCTCCCGTCGCTAAAGACTTAGCGTCCCGAGATGTTGTCTCGCGCGCAATGACCGTTGAAATTCGGGAGGGTCGGGGAATCGGACCACACAAAGAATACGTGCATCTGCAACTACATCATTTGCCGCCAGAGCAATTGGCAATGCGATTGCCAGGTATATCGGAAACAGCAATGATATTTGCTGGAGTTGATGTTACGCGGGAACCAATACCGGTCATACCAACAGTTCATTATAATATGGGAGGCGTACCCACGAATTGGAAAGGTGAAGTATTAACAATAGATGCACAAGGTAAAGATGTTATCGTTCAAGGACTCTATGCTGCCGGCGAGTCAGCTTGTTCATCTGTTCATGGCGCTAATCGCTTGGGTGCCAATTCGTTGCTAGATCTCGTGGTTTTTGGAAGGGGTGTAGCAAAATCCATTGCACAAAAGCATCGCCCTGGCGAAAAGCCGCCAACGATGTCCGATACTGCTGGTGAATTCTCGATTGCAAATTTGGACAGGATTTTACATAAGAAAGGACAAATAACAACTGCTGATTTACGATTAAAAATGCAGCGTACGATGCAAGCGCATGCAGCTGTTTTCCGTGATGGTCCCGTACTTAAAGAAGGTTGTGATAAGATGAAACAGATTTTCACCGAATTTAATGACGTCGTCGTAATGGATAAGTAATAGATTGAATGGGTGGAAAGTTGACTGAATTTTTTTATAAGTATTTATCTTTTTTCAGGACGCTTGTATGGAATTCGGATTTAATTGAAACCTTAGAGTTACAAAATCTTCTCGACAATGCCCGAATGACGATTGTCGGTGCAGAAAATCGAAAAGAATCCCGTGGTGCTCATGCTCGTGAAGATTTTAAAACTCGTATTGATGAACTTGTAAGTATTCTTTTGACTTCTTATTTACTTCACACTAATTTTCACTGTATTTTTGAAGGATTACGCCAAACCATTAGATGGGCAACAACTGAAACCAATTACGGAACATTGGCGTAAGCACACATTGGCCTGGATCGACAGTAAGGGTGATGTAAAAATTGACTATCGACCCGTCATTGATAAAACATTAGATGATGAAATGGCAACTGTACCACCGGCTATTCGGTCATATTAACAAGCGCTATTTCCTCTACCTTGTATATCTTTTTTCGTAGGGGCTGCCAGTGTTCTTTTTACATCGTGTACGTCGTTTGACTAAATATATTTGAACATTTAGTTATTTAGTATATAATACTATTTAACCAAAAAGTATGTGTTTAGCTTAGAAAAATGTACTGAAGAAATTGGTTTGTACATTTATAGGCTGCATTGAAAGCCCAGAATTCATTTTTAGATTAAAAATTTGATATACGAACAAAATAAATTAATATACTTTTAGTTTCGTCCTAGCTTCAAAAGTTCTTCTATGAGTAATTTGTCAAATCCAGACGGTTGTTCTTTCGTGTAGAATTCGTGCGCTGAA
This sequence comes from Symmerus nobilis, assembly GCA_027564815.1. Lineage (NCBI taxonomy): Eukaryota > Metazoa > Arthropoda > Insecta > Diptera > Mycetophilidae > Symmerus > Symmerus nobilis. The sequence continues at coordinate 11,124 of JANTOP010056552.1, read as the reverse complement.
ATAAAATTTAATTTAATTTTTTAATTTGTATACGTAATATTATATTAAATTATTAAAAATAACATTCAATAGTTTAAATATTTTTAGTCAACTTCTGATCTCTAAATGATTTTCATTTTCAACTGTCAAGAAAATATTCTATATATATTATAAAGCATTTACTATGGTATAATAGTTGTCATTAACGGTAAATAACCAAAAGAGATATGTATTTTTTTTCTGCTTTATTTTGTTTTACTTGTACAGTATACTATAATTTGTTAAAATATCTAGCTAGTAGAAATGATTAGTAATTATCATCTTTATGCTTGAAATTACCGCTGGGTTGGCATATTTAAACACGAAATTTCCAGTCAGAAGCCCCATTTGACATTGCCAGACATTGGACAATGTTATACCCGACAGCGCCAACAGCATATTGCCTGAAATTTGTGAAGTGGATAAATTTAATCATTATAGTAGATTGATTTAGCTGGTGGAACATACTGCGGTTGCTGTCCAATTTGTTCTTTATTCGATCCATCGGCGTCGTTACTCTTTATATTGTGCGGCGAATAACGATTGTAGTGACCCCATATTGCATTCATCATTTTACTATTATATTTGAATGGTGTATATTCCCATTTTTTATCGGCATTCACTTTCACTTCGGGTTTCTCTGTTTTAATTTTTGATACAGTAAGTCCGCGCTCGTACTGTTGAGCTGAACGTATTTTGCAAACTGCAAACGCACCAGGTGTTACTGATGGCATGTTTAATTGTTTTGCACAATCTGCGGATTGAAGTAACACATTTTTTCAATTGTAGTTTATTCGAAATGTATAAACGTAAATAAAATGAGAGTAGCTCTATATTATATAAGAGTTCTTTCAATTTGATTAACTTTTATACATTTAAGCATTCAGTTTATTAATGTTCTACTCTATATTCTAAACAAGAATATTTAGAGCAGGTACCTTCACAAAAGCCAAATAATAGCTCCGCAAAATTTAATGAATGCCCCAAATATTCGTTCAATTTCGTTTGAATCTTTTCCGCCGTATTACAGATGACCATTAAGTGCTTTTAACTTAATATTTTCAATAAACTATTTATTCCTAGATATTTGTAATTGATACTTTTATAATAAAATCAATAGCGATCAATTTGTTATCTATCGATAGTGACTCGTCTCAACGATTTTAGACTTCTTTTTATCTAAAATGATACTATCAGAAAAGGTCGGGCTTTTATTTGAATTTATTCTGTATTACACTTTTTCTCACTGTTCGGTTGTCTTGTTTAGACTGAGTGTGTTGCCGTAATTTTACAGTACTCGTATGTTTTAATGATATTTTCAGAAACGACTAACAACCCAGTAACAAAAAAATATAGGAAAATGCGATTAGCCACAGGGGTCAGATATGGAGAATGTAAGTAGAACGAAAGGTTATCAGTTTTTAGAATAAATACTCTATTTATATTCGGCATAGCAAATCCCGAAATTGTGTATTATACATATATACATATCTATAGGGCGGAGGGAAAGGACACTATGTTCATTTTTGCAGATTTTGAGTTATTTTAATATTCCAGCAAAATAAATATAACAAATTTGACATTCATGTGTTAAAATTGATCCAAATACTAACTATAATAGGGTTGTAATAAAAAGCGACACAAAGAGATGGATATAAAAAAAACTAGAAGTAGATACATAGAAGACTTTAATTTTTACTTCCTGGGAAATTTGATATTGGAGATAGTGCCGTTTCCCTTCGACCTACAAATATGTATATATATTTTTTCCTTGGTTAACTAACTGTTCAAATTATTATTAACTTATAATTTCTTAATTATTAACGATTTAGTTAGATAAAATACATACAATACATATTTTACTCTACGATTATCACGTCCACCCAGTTTTTATTCAGGCAGATCTCATATCGGTTAAGAACTAATATAATAATGTACGAATATTGATTTTTTTGGCAAAGTGTGCACGATTTGTTATCGCTGTTTTTTTTTTTTTTTGGATTAAGCAAAAGGCTATCAATATTTCTATACAAATATTATACCTCGGTAACATTGCTTCCGAGGTTTCATAAAATTAGTGTACTGGCGGCGTTAGAAGATGCAAAGGAATTGATTTGTTCGTGTTTTGTTTGTGAAATGAACTCATTCCGGGGTTTTATTGCAGAAAAAATCACTTTCCAACGGGAAAACAATCCCGTTTACACTTTCGTATTCACACAGCGTTAGCTGATTTGAAGAGTAATAAACAAGGAGAAGAAGACTCAATTTGATTAGAAAGCGAATATACTTTTTTTAAAACTATGAATTATACATATACAAACAATTTATACCCACTTGTGCTGATGTGTTTTTATGAATTAGCAATACAAAAAGTAGAAGAAATAAGAATTTTAATCGTACTTTGTGTCACAGGAGAGCACAAAGTTCAACCCCTAATAAATATCCCTAAAATTTCCTGGATTTAACCTCAAACCCTGATGGATATAGCCCTAAAGAATAATCTCTTTAACGTCAGTCAAGTCCCCATAAATAATATAAAATATAGTTAATATAAAATACACTTACATTCAAAGATCCACTTGGATGATCGTTCGGTGATTCAAGGATTTGATGGTCCAATTCGGACACCTACTTAAATACTAAAAATTGTATTCCCTGAACTACTGATGACTGATGAGTTATAGATGAGTTTTACAAGTGGGTCTTTTCTATGGTGTCACTAAAAAACGATCCGAAATATCACTTCCATACTTTCTTCACTCACTCGATTTAAAGTAATTCCCGATTTATTAGTAAATTATTTAATTTTTCTTTTTATTCATATCAACGACCCGGTTTTTACTTATTTAACCTGAAAATAATGTTTATCTATTTGTTTTTCCATGAAAAATCAAGCCGCTAATATCTAAGTGCCTGAATATCTAGCCCACCCAAGAGATCAATCTTAAAAACTAAAAAACACTCGCGATTCCGATGGTTTAAGTTTAATATTTTATCATTTACTTCTCTCGAATGCGATTTTAAGTAATTTCCACGAACTAATTTCACTGTTTATTAACGATGCGACTTAAACATAGTTTATTATTGCTGAAAAGAAAGGATTAGTGAACTAAATTCTGATTTTGAAACGTAAATAATTAGCGTGGCAATATAAAAAGCCGGAAATGTTCAAATGATTGAAATAAAAATTAATAATTAAATGTGGTCGCGTGAATACGTTTCAAAATCAAAATATAACTGAAAAAAAAAATCATTAAGTAGAAAATTGTGTAGTAAAAGTCCCTGGCAATCCGCCCTATCTTCTTTACCCGTAACCCAAGTTTAATATTTTAGGATAATTCTATTAACATAGTACGAGTGTTGCAATAAATTACGGGTTTATCTCGTATACTAAGGAGCTTATTCGTCTAATAAAGAAACACTACTGCAACCCGACTTGAGAATAGACTGAAAGCCACTGAAAATATAGTTGCTCATCGCAAGTTGCGTCGCATTTGCTCCATTGAACGAAGTGCAGTACAATACTATATCAAACGTCAGATTCTCAAGGGACTATTACCCGACGTCCAAACGATATCATTTCAAGTTTCAAGATGGGTTATAGTTGCGTTGCTTTGTGGACGAAAGGCCTAATTCTAGAAAATTAACTGTAGAAATAAAATATTTTATAAATTTGACTGCCGCGGCTCTACTCGTATTTTAGAGCCCATTGATCTTGGCACTCTGCCCACATTCCCATGCCCATATTCCACATATCTCGGGCGGGCTCTGAGCCCTTTTCCCAAAATCAAAACAAAAAAATGTTAAGTAATTTCATCAACGTTTGTTGGTAAAAGTGAGCATGCTTACAAACTAATGTCGAGATTAATTGACTTCCGCGGGTGTACACATCCATCAAATAGAAAATAAACTCCGACGGAAGTCACTCAAACTCAACGTGGGGGCCTAATTTGTATTTCTATAATTTTAAACTAACTAGCGGCTTTATATAATATTTAAAATATAGTTAATATAAAATAACTCACCCCAATGATGTATAACGATGCCGCAAATCGTTTCCCAGCAGGTGATGTTGTTCCAAAAATCATTTGTCCTGGAATATCGGCCAATCTGAAAAATAAGAAAACAGGAAATTAGTGAAAAATCATTAAGAAATCTAAGACAACGAGTCCAATCTGGTCGCCCTACCATATCAACAACTTAGCGCCACAAATAAAAACCACGATTAGCCGAATTTCGAATGAAAGCGCGTCCTTCCGAAATTAATTATTTCAATAAAAAGTCCAAATCCAATTCCAAATGATATTAATTTAATTAAAGAAAATAAATTTATCGTCGACACGGTTAAAATCACTTGATCACGACACAATTAGAAAATGGTTGAACAAAGGGACGCTGCCACAGGTAAACCGACAATTAAAAAAATCTGAACATCAAAATTTAATTAATTAAAATTAATTTCCTTCAAAACTTTCATCATAACCCCCGAAAATCACGAAAATTTTATTCTTGCAAAAACATGATCAAAAAACCAAGCCAAGAAAAATTCTATGATGAAATCTTAATGCTTGGAAAAAAAATCGTAGTTACCATTCGTTGTTTCCTATTTCCTAGCTGGTATTACGCCTGAAAAACGATTCTAATGTCCTTCCGGAACTCGTGCTCACAAATTAAGATAATTAATGTCGAATTCGATTGGACTTCAGTGAAGCTCACTTTCTATGTGCATCTCATTCTATCTAATGTTAAATTTGAACACATTAGTGAAAGGTGTGCACCAGTGAAGTCCAATCGAATTCGATATAAAAACACAAAATTATTCACTTAATCTTTTTAATTCAAAAAAAATACGCGACGTTGATATGAATCGATGTTTACCAATCGGCTTCTACAAATAGACTGAACTTGGCACTCTATTGAAAATGACAAGTGAAAATTCTCTCTTCCATTCATGATATTTTGTTGGCCAAGCTTTATATTAATAGACTTCCTTTTTATAACTCTAATTGATTTAGTGCTCTCTCGAATATCGAATATAATACTTCTGGAACCAGATCTCGAGATATAAGCGATACAAAATGACAAATCAGCTCCGCGTTAATAATAGGAATGTCGGAACTCTGTAAAGGATGAATATCTTCTAAAACATATATCAGTCCCCTTTGCCGAAAACCGCTTTGCTCTATCTAGTCCAGGAGCTGAGATCTGAAAAAAGAGTTCCAAAAATCCGAAAAATAACTTTTTTGAATTCGGGCAATGGCCGTTTGGCTCATGATAACAAACTGAATGTAGAGTATAATTATCTAATTAGTTGGTCCCTACATAGGCCTTCCGGTTTAGAATCTAGTTACCAAAATCTAAAAAGTTACCTCGAATGTAAGGGTCCAGCTTAAATCGATATCTCAGAAAATTCCCCAGCAATGTGGTTGAAATACTTTTAGCGGATAGAAAAAGGATGTGTCCTTATGTATCCATAATCTAGTCTTGATATCTAGTTCGCTTCCAATGATATTAGATTGGGAATTTGATGGATTTTAAATTTTGGTTGATTTCTAAAGATCCAGAAAACATATTTCTCCCAAAGGACTAATATCCCAAAGTAGCCTGTAATTATTCCCAAAGAACATATCTTTAGATTGGTGGTGAGAGAAATCCTGAATTCATATCCGTTCCGAAAATGCAGGTACTCTTTTCAGGTCGAAATTCCTAAATTTTCATGTAGAGGTGGGGGAATATGTTTTTTTTCACTGGGAAGGGGTGAACAATTTAAACATTTCTTCACTTTACAGGATAGTACAAGGATGTATCTTTCAGGAATCTCCATTTAAGTTCCATTGATCTATCAGTTTCTCGACTTCGAGCGTCCAAAAACCTGAAATTTCGTACTTTCGAAGGGGTCTCCCAACAATCTGTATACGTATCGAATTGTGTTTGGTACAGATCTTCTAAGAGGATCTGTACCAAATTTTAGGATTTTAACTACAAAAATAACGGAGTTCTAATAGTGAATCTAGCCCCCTTTTTAGAGATTCACATATGGGAAACCTAAAATGCGGAACGATCCTAAGGATCATATTTATTATAAATAACAGTAATCGGATTTACGGTTGGTATAATTGATTATTTTATCAATGAAATTTGTTTATAATATCTACATTTTGGCGAATACGTGTTTGACATACCGCTGGATAACGCTCGGGCTATAATAAATTTTGAAAAAACTAATATCCTTCCAAATTAGTGTTTTTAAAAAGTCGTTTAATGCGTTCACAATTGTTAATTAAATTTTTTATGAAATCCATGGGTGAGTTTAAATTATTGAATTTGATCACCTTATAATAGACAAATAATTGTTCAGAAAAAAAGTTAGGTTACATCAGAATCGATTAAAATTAAATTGCAGAAAATTTCAATTTCAAAAATTATACGTGGAATAAAAATTAACTATTCCTCCGTTTAAAAATTACAATGAATACATCGAAATCGACTGATTCGTTCAAAGACGATAGTGTACTAAGTTTTCACGATTCTCTATTACGGCGGTCCGATGTGGCTCTACTGCAAGGTCCCCATTGGTTAAACGATCAAATAATTTCATTTTATTTTGAATATTTGGAACGGGTGGTATTTATAGACACATCTAATCTGCTCTTTGTGTCGCCCGAAGTCACACAATGCATCAAGATGATGTCGGCTGATATACAAGACTTTCTGGGTCCATTAGATGCTGAAAATAAATCATTTATATTCTTTCCATTCAACAATCATGAAATGGCAACAGCAGGTGGTACTCATTGGAGTCTGCTGGTATTTTCACGGCCCGAAGAAACTTTCTACCATTTCGATTCGGCGAAATTTCACAACTTCGAACAATGTGAACAATTTGTTAGCACTATAAAATATGGCTTAGGATGTCACAGAGGTACTATGTTCGAAATGGATTGTCTCCAACAAACAAACGGTTACGATTGTGGAATCCATGTATTATGCAATGCAGATAATGTTGGTGAATACATACGTCAGACAAATTGTGTTGTCGGTGTCCCGAAATTAATGCGTGAGCATGTATCAACTAAGCGAAGAGTCCTATTAAGGCTTATCGATGAATTGAGTGGAAAAATACCGAAAAAATAATCGATATTTTGTAACGAATTCAATTTTGTCAAAATTGTCTTTGATTTCGATTAATTTTTATTTTGACCGATATATTTATAACATACTTTTTATGATTTTCAATATTTGTAAATTATAATTCTTCACAACAAGACAAAATATAAAACATATAAACGACTGCATTCTGAATAATGTAATACTAAGTTCTTACGCATCTACCGTTGGCGGGACCCATCCACCAAATGCCCGTTCCAGTTCGCACGCTACTGCTAAACATAAACGATCTTGATTCATATTTGCAACTACTTGTATTCCGATTGGCAACCCCTGTTGTCCTATGCCCAATGGCACTGCTGTTGCTGGCAATCCCAGTACATTTATTATGCCTGTATAGCTGAAATTCAATGCTCGAATAATGGGTTCATTATGATATGGTGCTACGGTTGGATGTGTCGGATACAAAAATACGCCATCATCACCCAACATTTGATCGAATTCCCGTTGCAATTCATTGCGCTGTTCCACCAAATAATGATATTTGGCGCTACCGTATTTGATACCCGTGTTTTCGGTAAGGGCTGTCATTATGGCAATGAATGTGTGCCGAGAATATCCAAATACCCATTTAAACAGTTCAAGGTACGGATTAATTCGTCCCTCCAAATTTAATAGCTGCGAATCGAATCCAATTTGTCCATTATTTTTCATATTTGCCATCCAAATAGCAGTGGATTTCTGTAACTTTTCCAAACAACAACGTTTCGTTTTCACCTTTAACGTTGTTTGTAAATGTTTGACGACCATATCCAAAGCGTTTCGTTGATCATGATCGACAGGTGATATTAGTTGGCCACCACCATCATTCTCCTGATAAAAATATCGGATGCTCGCCACATTAACCGGTTCATCGAGCCTTAGCTTGGTTGCATTATAACCAGCCATTATTTTCAATGTAGGTTTTAGATCGGTGGCAAATCTACACATTGGTCCAATACCTAAAAATGATTTTTGTTCATCGTGAGTTGGTATTGGCCATTGTCCCTCATTTGATACGATAAATTTGGAAGGCTTGTGTCCAAATATACCGTTAAAAAATGCAGGCATACGTATTGAACCGCCTATATCTGAACCAATGCCAAATGGTGATCCGGCAGACGCCTAAAAATAATTAATTATTCTATTTATTCGTGACACTGAGTTAACATTTATTTGTTGATACTTGCCAATAGACAACCTTCCCCACCACTCGATCCGCCTACAATACGGTTCGAATCATAAGGATTACGGCTTCGCCCATGAATAGGATTTGAACTCTCCCACCTGTATTTGTACAAATGTTATTGTCGCAATGTTATTTTTTATTTACCTCTTACCACATGCATGCCTCGGAAACATTAGTTAAAGCGAATGGAATGGCTCCTGCCGAACGCATTAATTTCATTGCTCCTGAATCATCAGTAGCACGTATATGTCTACGCTTACAAATTCCTGCCGTATGAAGCATACCTTTAACAGCCAAACAATCTTTTGTCGAAATTGGTACGCCCAAAAAAGGTTTTTCCTTGCTGAGTTCTGCTTCTGTATATTTTCCCGATGCAATCAAATTATCGGCCGATTCAGCATCTAAAAGAGCTTCCTGAAATCTCTCATCTACCACACAATTTAACTGAGGATTAATCTCTTCTATGCGTTTTATAAACGATTTCAAAACTGAAACGCTGGACAATTTTCCGGTACGAATTTTATATGCTAACGAAACTGCTGATTCCAAAAGAATCAGATCGCGAATTGGTTTAACCGTGTCGCCTCGTTCTCCATGAATTTTTTGTAATATAAACCGAATACATAATACAACGAATCGATGGAATAAATTTGCAGTTATTTTAATCAATGATTTTGGTTTTTTCGCAACCACCACTATGTCGTTTTTGGCATATGAAGATTTCATTCTGTTAGTTAATTGTTTACCCTGGTTGGCTAAAGATTTGATTGAACGATTTAATCGAGTTCGTAGATTCATTGATTTAAATAGATTGGTAAAACGACGAAATACATTTCTTCGGTTAGGCAACGATTTCTTCTCACGATAGTAACCGCAATTTTTAGTATGTGTTACTACGGTAACCGGTGATTTTGCGACCGTGTCCCGATGGATAAATGTTTGAATCGCCACTGTTCTAAATCTATTTGACTTTTTTAGATGAGTTACCTTGAATAATTAATAACAAAAGAAAATCATCGATGACCGATATTGTCTATAAATATATTTTTAAATTAATAAACAGTTATTCGTTTAGTCTAATTTATAGATAAAATATTTAGACACTATAGTGATAGTCTATAATATTTCAGAGGTCAGGTATTTTGTAGTTTTGAAGACCTTTAGACGATTCCAAGATTTTTTCGTTGCTAATCAAATTATACAATTAAAAACTTGTTTTACTGGTTATCATTAAAATTTATGAGGAAGATAACAAAAAAAAAATGTGAATGTATGCTTAAAATATTAAAAATTTTAAATTTCAATTACCTCAAGTAATGTTTTTCAATTTTTCTTCTCCAAATAGAAAATATATGCGTAGGCGGTGTTGCAGACAGAATTTCCTTCAATAATTTTAATTTATATGTTTAAATGGTTAGAACATATGTGCAAATATCTGCTATTACTAATAAATACACTTAATACTTATCTCTTATATTCTTTATATAAAAATTCGTAAAATTATATAAATCCACGGCACAAAATACAAACAATGTGCAAAAAAAAACATATTTCTTGGATTTGACACTTGATAACTGCGCGTACGAATGGATGTTCTCCATATGGAATGCCGAATTGTAAATAAGTCGATGATATTACGGTTGTCAAATAGCCAAACAAACTGTACCACATAACTTTAATTATTTTTATACACATTCGTTATTCTTTAACCTATAACAATAAAAAATTGTAAAATTGTAAAATTAAGCTGCAAGATAAATGGGCGCTATGAAAGAATTTGCATATTTGACAATTATTTTTATAATGTTCGTTAATACATAACTACACATTATGTTGATATATACGCATAGCACCTATTCCCCGCTACCGTCGCTCCTCCCTTTACCTTGTGTGTCTATCCCATGATCTCTCCACACTACAGATTTATAACCGTAACGACCCCTAATAAGAAATCAAGGCCCATGAGTAATTTTTATTACGAAACTATTGCATAAATCATTTTCTAATAACGGACGCCATAAAAGATACACGAGCAGCGTCATACTAATGAGCGTATTAGGCTATATGCGATAATTTTTTTATAGCCTGCGAGATAGTGTGAATCAATCCAGCGAGAATATGAGTGAAACGCAGCCAGAACTTAATTTTGATCAACAAAACGATTCATCTAACAATGTATCAAGTACCAACAAAGAAAAAATTGTTGAGATGAACATATTTCGGCGTTCACCAAGCCAGTCCCCAATTCTACATCGTCGCCCTTCATCCGTATCACCATTCCGTGATAACTCCATTACGGTAGATCGTGATTCTTCTGTACCACGATCCACTTCAGCAAGCATTGCGGGCCACTCCGAGTCTAAATTAATCTACCAATCGACACATGTATCGTCATCGAGATCGATTAAATTAGAATCGACGGGCAGCACCTTCGAAAAGAAATATTCATCAGGGTCGGCTACAGGTATAACATTCTTATAAATTTTCTCTATAAATAGATATAAAGGGCCATGTTAGAGTTTAGTCGATAAATAGCTAGGGTTATTTGATTATATATAAATAAATAAAAGAAAATAAAATAAATTTTATATAAATCTAGACCCCAATTGAATTAAGCAATGCAACAAAATGTGTCCCTTAAAGAAAGGAAACTTTTTCGAAAATTCAAATATTGAAATTGACTGTTGAAATCGTTCACATATTGCAAAAATGAGATATCTTGAAAAAAGTAAATATTGAGATAAAAAGGTTTTAAGTTTTGTGTTTTCTCA
>JANTOP010056441.1:0-23125 GCA_027564815.1 Symmerus nobilis | reverse complement strand
ATTTTCCTTAGGTATTCTTGGGAGAATTTCGATCAAAAATCAGTCGATTTTATTGAATTTTTTACAAGTCGAATTTGCAGAGGATTTGAAAAATATAAGTTGATAGTAGACCCCTTAATCTTACGGTATTGATGGACACTCAAGTCATGTCCTCTTTGTATCCCTATTGAAATTTTCAGATTTCAAATTTTCCCGGAAAATTAAAATAATCTAAAAAGTAAAATTTTTTCGGTTGTTTTATTAATCAACCCCCCTAAAATTAGAGGTTGTTTTTTTTTAAATAAAATTTGTTCTATAACTTCTTTACCAAACCCTTAGATTTAATTTCCCATAATTATATTTTCCGATTCCTTAAGAAAGTTTCCCGGAAATTTAATTTATCGAGAAAATAGTGAGAACAATTCTTTCAAATCGAGGTTCCTTACCAAAAATCTGCTTTTCTGGAAAATTTTGTTCGAAACTCCAGAAATTTAATTACAGAATTTTATTCTTTGTAAGTAAGGGAGATTTTGTACCGGAAATTTTCCGGAAAAATAACCCCTTACGATTTTATCAGGGGGAAAAAGAGGCGACCAGATGATTTCTTAAAAATCTTACTCAAAAATCTATCGAGTTTATTGGTTTTTTACAAGCCCGATTTTCAATTATATTTTATAAAATCAGGGGGTTTATTTTTTTAAAAAAAATTCGTTCTACATTTTCATCCCTAACATTATTATTGGCGTCAAAATCCATTCATATTAATAAACGATTATGTTGTTCTATATAGAGCATCCTTTCTTAAAGTGTGCGCCACGGAGTCATGTCAAGAAATGATACTTTGCGTAAAGTGTCTGAATGTTATCATGAAACGGAAATATGACGACAGCCGTCTTTCCTTGGGCTTTGAAAATGTAAATATTTGACTTCATGATAAACCATACGGCATCGAATCTAATAGATTTTTATTTTTAATGTTAATCTTTCCGTCCGCCGGTGTAACTCGTTAAATAAATGGTGTCCCAAAATGAACTATAGATTTGAATTTGCCGCCATTTGTGTAGTAAATTGTTGGCAACCCTAAAAAAAAACAATTTGACAGCAGAGAGTATAGGATTAGTAAATGGGGCGTAAATGGAGCGTTACACGATACAACAATGTGTTTTCATTATTGAACAATATCTCGAAAATTGGTTACATACAAATTGGACTGTAACTTGTGCTGGATATCGCGACATGAAAATACAGTTCTTTCTGCCGAAATTGAATGATATTGATGCGGCTAATATGTGGTTTCAACAAGACACATTCCACAAGCCATACAGCCCGTGAAACAATTCAATTACTGCATGAGACATTTCCTGGTCGTGTACTCTCTCGTTTCGGGTATCAGAATTGACGCCCTAGATCGTGTGATTTAACACCATTAGATTTCTTTTTATGGGGTTATTTGAAGTCAAAGGTCTATGTCAACAAGCCCACAACCACCCGTGCCTTGTCTTATGTGCCAACAAAGCCGTGGAGGCCATTTGGCCGATGTGTTATTCCATACATAACCCTATCTTATATGTACTTTATGATTCAATAAAAAAATAACAATCTATAGAGTAAAAACTGTGTTTTCTACTTGATTCAAATCTATAGTTCATTTTGGGACACCTTTTACTAGTCATTCAAAAAAGGGGTTTTTACAAAAAATGTTTGGAATATTGTCTTCTTCAAGTTTATTTTAGATTTGGATTTCATTAGATCAACCTTTAAAGAATTTTTTGCGATAACTCTTTTAAGCACCTTTCATCCAAGATGGCGGCTCGCTCCTACCCTACCCTCCAAGGTCGAAAATGGTCTTTTTTCGATGTATTTTTAATCAGGGCCCTGACCTAAACAATATATATATATAGCAAAATCGTTTCTACCCCAACTTTTGTAGGGTAAAAATCCCTACTGTCTCGATTAATTGCCATGCAAGGAGATGAAAATCGTTTATTTTAAGAACATATATATTGGATGTACGAAAATTCTAATTTTACTTTTTTTTGGGTATTAAACCCGGGCAATATAATTTCTACCAACTCGAGAGATTAAATTTAGATGATTAAGTCGTTTTTGGAAATTATAATAACCCCGCAACCATATAAGAAATTTTTATATGATTTCCGTCTTGTAAAATCTGAACTTCCCCCACATATCGTTTTCATCTTACTTAGGAATATTTTTAACATTTTTGACTCCAAAAATAGACTTTCAAAATTTATCCAAATGAATGAATAGGTGGTATAAGAATTTCCTTTCCCTTCTGTGGGTTTTATGATAATAATTTCGAAATTATTATTATTTGAGGCATTGATATATGATTTTTTTTGTTATACATTAGATGTATAAGCCCACACACAGAACCTATAATTTCCGTTACCAAAACCTATGCTTATAGTTCACAGTTCAACAATTCTTCAACATTTGATGAACTTCGGCATGACTAAATTCGACTGTAAGATAGATATATATGTTACCTGTTCATATTTTCCAATCATCACATTCAATATCCAATATCTTACATCCATGAAAAAAATACCATCCTGAATCTGTGGGAATTGTAAATTTATTTCTGTATTTTTATTCTTTTTCGGTTGGGAAAATTTATACAAGAAACAATCTTTAATTTTCGAAATGGGTTTCCCTCAAGAGTCTATCGATTATGAAAATTTGTTTCGGGCAACCTTATTTATCGGAACAAAAAAAACTAAGGGTTTTCGGATATTGTTCATCAATTAACTGAATATCCTCCGACCGATAAAACTTTAAAATATAAAATTTTCTTGTTATATCCACTTATCTTCATATAAATTACTTGGGAACCACCCTTTTTATCTGTCGGATTTTGTATTCTCATCCTTTTAAAATGAAAGTTTTTCCTATGTAGGCACCTATATTATTGGTAACAGTTTTGGGATTAAAGATATACGATGGTTAGGTAGATAGGTTATTTATAGAAATTGAATGAAAAATAGTTGAATATACCCGGAGTATTTGATTCAATATCGATTCGATGGGGATAGGGACCGGGGGAGAATATCCCATATTTATGTTGAACAAGCAATATATTATAGTCGTATTATTGGAATGCCTAAACGCTGATAGAACCTACCCCATATACAATATGAACAAGGATATTTTTTTTTCTTGTTGATATTTTACATTTAGATATTATAGATTCCATTGGTATTTATTCAAATTTCCTATAGTATTTTCCTCCAGTTTTTTAGTACCAATTTTACCAATGTATGCACAACGATTTCTATTTATTTTTGCTAGCTTTACATATAAATGTGAAGTTATTTCAAAAATATATTGATTTCTTTTAATGCTTTTAACTACCATTTTTTTCTGTATTAACTGGGTTACATTTTTTTTTGCTTCCAATTGATGTGGGGGATTTTTATCAAACCCCCTTGTAATTATTCTCGGGAAGGGTCCATTTAAAAATAACTACTAAAATAACCTTTTTACGAGACAGATCTATATTACAGTGGCGTGTAGTCTAATGCGCAGTAGACGCAGAACACACCTGATATATCATCAAAATCGTACGCAATTTCTATTGCCACAAATTGCTACCTCAAATTATTTTATTTAAGAACATTGAATGAGCTTTCGAAATTTTGTATGCATTTTTTTGGGAAAATTTTAAATTTTGTTAAAGGATCGTATTTGGTTTGAAAATAGATTTTAAACGTTAAAATTTAAATTCGAAACTTAAAGCTTTCGTTGTGCTTTTAGTAACTTGAATAGGCTTTCTGCCAAAATTCCATATTTCATTTAAATTTAATGAATGGGATAAAAACTCGATTTCAAATTATATTAAATAGCATTTTAATTTTACGCTTTTAATGAGCTTTCAAGGTTTTAAAAGCTTTATTTTGGACAAAATTAAAATATCGTTAAAGGATTGTTAAAGCACGTTGTTTGGATAGAAAATAGATTTTACAACGTAAAAAATAAGGTTCATAAAATTAAGCTTTCTGGAGCTTTTAAGTTTTTGCAGAGCTTTGGAGCAAGATGTTTAGTTTTAATATTTTTGTATTTTCCTCAACTAATTTAGAAGCTTCCTGCATCATTACATTTTTTTTGGATCCGAAGAAAATAATTGGAAAATCCAGATCAAATGTTGCGATATCCGATATTCAAATTGCCGACTCTCCATAGCTGTCGTATGGGATAAGAGTTAATACGCTGTGAAATTTATTTTCCCTCCTAATAATTTAAAATCAACATAATTGAAGACTTTCTGAAAAAAAACTTTAAGAAAGTTCCAAAAGCTCATCGAAAGCTTTTAATTAAAATATTGTTTTCTTCATTATTAAATCTAATTTATATCCCGATAAATAAATTTAAATGAAATTGGCAACATTCGTTTAAAAGCTCTATGGAGAATTAAAGTCTCACCGAAAGTTTTGATGAATTGAGTCGAATTGAAGGCAAATTATCATGAATGTAGGTATTCATTCATTGTCCTTGTTTGCCATTTCTTGCCAAATTCGTCTATCGGCCTGAAACTTTGCATAAATATATGCTTTCAATAAGCTTTCAAAATTTTTGAAGCCATTTTTTTTTTTTGGGAAAAATTTGAATTTTCGTGATAAGATCGATATCTGGATACAAAATAGATTTTAAAACGTAAACAATTATGGGCTGAGAAAGCTTTGACCAACAATTTCATATTTTATCTAAATTTAATGCGTGAATAAAAATTAGATTCCAAATTATATAAAATCAAATTATAATTTCAAGCTTTCGATTAATATTCGAGATTTTTATAGCATCATTTTGGAAAAATTTTAAATTATATTAAAAAGCTCGTATTTGGATGGAAAATAGATATTTATACGAAAAAAGTTAACTTCCAAACTTAGAGCTTTCGTTGCGCTTTTAATATTTTGTACGAGCTTTCTGCCAAAAATCCATATTTCATATAAATTTAATGAATCGGATAAAACTTCGATTTCAAATTGTATTAAATGACATTTTAATTTTAAGCTTTTAATGAGCTTTCGAGATTTTTGAAGCTTTTGGAAAATTTGAAATTTTGTTATAGAATCGTTAGTGTTTCACGAAGTGCGTGGCGAGGCGAGGTTTCCAACAAGCTCGGTCTTGCCTCGTTTTTCTAAACGTCAACTTCGCCTCGTCCGAGGTGGCATTATAAAATTTACCTCGCCTTGCCTCGGTCTGAATTTTTTTCTTACAGAAATAAAAAAATCGGATAGGTGGAATGAAAGGTAGACAATATACATTGTCTTGACAAATTCTATATTAAGCTAAATCCACACGAAGGATTTTTTTTCACGCGCGGCCACTTTAAAATCACGCAGCACAAAGAGTCTCACTTTTTATGTTTTGTGTTGGCCGCGTTTACGTTAAAAAAGTCTAATGAAAAACCTCTTCGTTTGAATGATTTTTCACTTGCAACTTGGCTTTTTCCGTGCGTGAAAGAGAATCTAAGCACTTTAGACTTTTATTTACAACGCATGCCTTTTTATTTAAAAGTAAACAATAATATTCGTGTAAACTGTAACTAACAATTTAGAATAATTCAATTTATTATTAATTAATAAACAGAAATTCGAGGTGATTATTTTAAATTATGAATAATTCTTAAAACTGATTAAAACTTTACAGAATGGACAACAATTTATGAAACAAAGACCCTTGTGTGAAGGGCAAATTCAACAAGACGCGCGCGTTTGTTCTGTCGGGGTTATTTTTGTTCTGCATGCAATAAATCATGCGCGCCGTTCATGAGTAGTGTGAATGAGCTTGCATCTTATAACGCATGTGACACAAACATACGCGTGTCTTTTAACCCCTCGTTATGCACTTAGCTTTATTGTAAATATCACACAGTTTATTATTAATTTTTTCGAAGTTTGAGACGAGAGTATAATATAAAAAATATAAAAAAATTTAACGAATCAGCTATTATTTAAATTTTGAAACTATATTTCTTCAGATAAATCAGACTTAATCTACGCGCGGATGTGATATGTATAAAATACGTTCGAATAATGATAAAAGCAGGCATTAAGAAAAAAAATCAATGCCTCGCCCCGGTCAAGCGAGGATTTCGGGATTGTGCCTCGCCTCGCCTTGGTTCACAGCGAGGAATGAAATTCCAATACTCGCCTCGCCTTTGTTCATAGCCTCATAGCCTCGGTGAAATACTAAGAATCGTTATCTGCATAGAAAATAGATTTTAAAACGTAAAAAATTAAGTTCAGAAACTTAGAGCTTTCGTTGGACTTTTATTAGTTTGGACAAGCTCTCAGCGAAAATTTCATTAAAATTGAATAAAATTTCGATTCCAAATATAAAAATATATAAAATGACGTTTTAATTTTAAGCTTTAATAAGCTTTTGATATTTTTGAAACTCTTGGGAAAAGATGGATAGAAAATAGTTATTAAAATATAAAGAATAATGTTCGGAAAATAAAGCTTTCTGGGAGCTTTTAAGTGCTTGCAGAGCTTTTTTATGAAAAGTTTAATTTTGATATTTTCGTATTTTTCCTCCACTAATTTATAAACTTTCTGCGTCATTTTTTTTTTTTTGGTTCCGAAGAAAATTATCGGGAAATCCGGATTAAATATCGCGATGTCTGATATTCAAATTTCTCAGTGCGAGCCTTTACGAATTTCTAATTTTTTCTCAGATAATTTTCAACTTTTCCAAAATATTTAATTTTTGTATTTTTACCTATCTGTCAAAGCAACTTCGTGCGTTTTTACATTTTTATATGTTCGAAGAAAATACTCGGTATGCACTCAGATAGTAATGAGATGTTGACCGCACGCCACTGCTATATTACTCTTATACCTTCACAATAACATGCAAATTCGATAATGTCTACCGGGGTAACGTAATTAATTTAATGGAAAAAATTGGAATATCTAAGGTATATCTATGATTGGTTCGTCCTTACAAATCATCTTTTATTTCCGGAATGTAATATAATAATTTTCTCAATGATCCCATAATAAATGATATCCTTATATAATGGGAACAGAACCGATGTCCATTTTCGTCTTATCATCATTCCGTTTCGGTTATTACCTTAGGGATATTTTATACTAGCTCATCTTTATGAAAAATTATCTGAGATAAAAACGAACCAAGTAACCTTAATTTCCTTTACGGATATATGGAATTGTCCTTGGCATATGATAATGATAATCTGCTTCGCATTTTTTTTTATTTGAAAATAATCCCTTTTATATACCCCTCGGAGCGATAATATTATTCTCTTCATTCTTGAGACCTTCAATGATTTGAACCATATTATCTAATTTTTGTTCGATTTTTATCTGGATAGTATAAGGAAAAAAAATGGCGAGGACGAGTTTTTTCCATCCATTTTCCTTCCCGTACAGAAAATGTTTACGTAAATACAAGGGATTTGTGTCTGACATTTCTTCTCTCGGAAAGAAATTTCCTTTTTAACGGAATCCCAGTTTTGACCTTATCGTCTTATATGAGGTAATCCAATTCTATATAATATTTTAAAAAGAAAATTTACATAAAACATGTTTCCTTTTTATTTTCATTTCCCAATCTTTCAATAGGCTGGATGTAATCCCTTAAAGAATAATATACTTAAAGATTGTTACTGGGCATTTAAGTGATATTAGGTCGGTGGGAATATCATCTAGAAATAGAAGTCTATTTTGACCTTTTTTTTTGTCTTATCTATAGAGAAAACTAAGTAAGGATCAATATTTTTATTTTATTTTTTATTCCCAACCAAATCTATTCCTTAACATTAATTCTATTGACAAGTAAATGAGAGTGATTCGCATAGAAATTTTTTTCTTCACATCCTACACGCTATTAGGACCAGATAGAATGGCCTACAATTCATTCACATTAAGTAGGTTGTTATCTCTATTTGAATGTATCAATTTGAATTAGAATATTATATTTCTGGGTCGGTCCATTTTCCATTGTCCTTAAAAACTTTTGATTGAACCTAATAAAAATAAATGTTTGTATATGAAAGTTAAATATTTTTCGATGGGACCCCGTCTTTTGTATGGCTTCGTATATATTGGTATGGTTTCAAGAGACACTATTTTTATCGGCATGGTTACGTAACTTTCGGCCGAAAGTCATTTTTTTAAAGCAAAACCTGTACACAACTTCATCAAAATTCAAGCGTCATTTTTCTTAAAATATATCTTATATGGAACGTGGTTCGAATTTTTTTTTTCTACGAGCGCTGGTTTTTCTCACTATAATTCTACCATCCTGCCCAAACCAAACCAACATATGGATGATATCAATAGAATACAGACGAAGTTTACTATTTTGTTGTCAGAGAAGATAGAAAATGTTAAGAGGAATTCCATCTCGAAAAATGATACAGTGTCGTCTTGTTGAATAGGAATGGGAACGGGAAAATAGGCTCGATCTGTCCTAGGAGATGTGTTGTAATAGAAAATGTAACATAAATAAAGGAGATGCATTAAAGTGATAGGATTTCGAAATGGGTTAAGAAATACATATACATATTATACCACAAAATGATATCATATCGGGGAGTTCGGTTTTTAGATGTAATGAAAAATGTTGTTAATGGCTTTTGAATCTATTGGGATTGCCACTAAGTTGTTACGGCATTATAACCGAAATAAATATATTTTGATTTTGATAGCTTTTTTTTTGGACGGAAAATGATGGATTTTTCACGCATGAAATGGAAACTCTCATATGCGGATCAAGAAGATATTTAAAAATTAAATCGCGTAAGAAACTATGGTGATATAAGAGGCATGCTCCCTGGTTGGATCCGAATGATAAACGTATGTTATCTGGCGGGAATGCAGAAACATTGTTGTTTCTCTCATTGGATTTATGGGTGACACTTTGACTCAATTCATTTGAATTTATCTTTTCATTCGTTTGACTTTTATCTGTATAAATGAACTGGGTTAAGGGATAGATATGCTGCAGGTTTTTGTATTTGACGTTCATGGGGCGAGGGTATTGTAGGGGGCAATAAGAATTATTTTTCTAATTTAAATATTTTTCTCTTATCGAGTCACGTACAATGTTGGTTTTGGGCTTTCATCACCCATAATTTTATTTCACAAAATGTTTATTACGTATTTTACGCACATCTACCATACATTTTGTCTATTATAGGATTGTATTTCGTTCCTAAAGAATACTAAACAACAATAATAATGTTAGGAAGGGATGAATAAGGAAAAACAAATCGTCACATTTAATTTCCCTGCTTTTTAGGGACAAATGTGATTCACTTCCGAAGTGAAGGCAATATTTTAATACCACGCTTTATTTCAATTATCTTATTTGATTCATCAAATTAAACGTTTGTCGATTTTTATTTTCGCCAGTGTATTGTTAATCCTACAGATCCTACAAAGGAAAGAAGAATCCATCGAGTAATAAGACTGTACTTTATGCATACTAAAAATGTCTTATGATTTTTATTAACCATTTATAGATATGAATGAACATCCTTTCCACCATTTCCAATCCTGCACAATATCATTGTTATTCAATGTCCATATTATAGTGGAGGCATCTTAAGAATGGGGCGCGGGTAACAGTGGCGTGCAGTTTAATGCGCAGAAGACGCAGAGTACGCCTGAAATATTAATAAAAATTGTTGGAAATTGCTAACTCAAATTATTTTATTTAATAACTTTGAACAACTTAACTATTAATTTCTGAATTAAATAAAATAAAATAATTAATTAATTACTTTTAATTAAAATATTATTTGATTCCTTGTCAAATCTATTTTATCTCCTCTCCTCTTCTTTAAATAAATGAAATTTTAAACTTTCCTTAAAAAGCTCTGTTGAGAATTAAATTTTTTACAAAAGCTTTAATGAATTGAATTGAATTAAATTGAATTGCAATGAAGGCATTCATTGTCTTTGTTTTTCCCTTGAAAAATTCAACAATCGGCCTGAAATTTTGCATAAATATATGCTTTCAATGAGCTTTCGAGGTTTTTGAAGCATTTTTTTTTAAATTATTGGGTAAAATTTGAAATTTCGTGAAAGGATCGATATCTAGATAGAAAATAGATTTTAAAACGTAAAAAATGAAGTTTGAAACTTGAAGTTTTCTTCTTCGAGCTTACAACGGGCTGAAGAAACTTTTTGCGAAAATCTCATATTTTATTAATGAAATGAATCGGATAAAAATTAGATTCCAAAATATATATTATAATGGCATTTTAATTTTAAGCTTTTAATGAGCTTTCGAGATTTTTTGAGCTTTTTCCGGGAAAATTTGAAATTTCGTTATCTGGATAGAAAATAAATTTTTACATGTAAGAAATTAATTTCGAAACTTAGAGCTTTTGTTGCACTTTTAATCGTTTGGACTTGCTTTCTGCGGAAATTCCATATTTAATTTAAATTAAATGAATCGGATAAAAATTCGATTCCAAATTATATAAAATGACATTTTAATTTTGATCTTTCAATAAACTTTCGAGATTTGTGTTGCTTTTTCTTGCGAAAATATAAAATTTCGTTAAAGGGCCGTTATTTGGATAGAAAATATAATTTAAAGGTACAAAATAACATTTTGGAAAATAAAGCTTTCTGGGAGTTTTTAATTTTGCACAAGCTTTTGTACTAAAAGTTCAGTTTTGATATTTTTGTATTTTTCTTCTACTAATTTATAAACTTTTCGCATCATTAGGGTACAATGGGGCGAAAGACTCACTTTTGCATTTTTTTAACTCTACCTCAGAATCTAGAAGAGATTGGAAGTTCTGTTCTTCGACGATAATATAACCTAATTTTTTGGCCACGATTTTTCGAAATAGGCAACTTCCTATCTCTTCTAGATTTTGAGCTACAGCCATTGTCCTAGACCCTTCCATTTTTTTTTTGTTAGCAAATCATCAATAAATATTTAGGCAAATAAATATTTTTTGGGAAGAAAACAGCACGAATTTATTGCATCAATACCTCGGTTTACGGCCTAGATACGTTCCAGAAAAGATGTCCGCAAAGCGAAACCGTATAACGAATAAATTTTTTTTGTGATAAAATGTCGTCTCTTTAGTTATAAAATTGAAACCCTGCCGTATAACGAAACATTTTGGGCCGTAATTCGAAAAAGTGCCGGAATTAAAGTAGGCCGTTATAGCGAAAGCTCTCTAGGAAGCTTTAGTCGGGCAAACTGCTCATGCATCTTTGATGGTATCGATTTTAACGAGCTCGCAGATATCCAGAATTCGGTTGAACCTGCCAAATTAGCGGTTGAGGTCTGAAACGATAAGACTCTGCATGAATGAATGCAAAATTGTGCCGATATAAATTAACCACAATTTGTACCTAGTAAACAGGCTTTAGATTTAGAAACATAATTTTTGAAAGAACTTTTGCAAAAAGAAGTGAAAAATAAATGAACGAAAGTTTTGCAAGAACTAATAGTAGGTAGTTGAAAATTAAAAAGTTTTCACAATTGAGGAGGAGTTAGATTTAATATTCAAAAAATGCGGAAGAACCTTCAAAAGAACCTCCTAAAGTTATAAATTAAAACAAGAATTCTTGCTTTTCAGATATACTGAAAAACGAATAAGTAATCTTGAAGATCTATACAAGGAGAATTCTACCTCTACTTTTAATGAAAGAATCTATTCAATTTTTGCAAATTTTTAAACTATTAAGTTAGATCGATACAAGCCTGCCTCTCAGTGCGTTAGTGCTTTTAAAATACTATTATTATACATAAAAGCCAAAAATGCAAGAAAGTCAAATTAAAAGGACTTCGAAATAAAGATTTTTCAAAAAAACTAAAATCTTACCTAAAGGAGCGATTATAAATAAATATTTTTTCATTTTGATTTGGACTCGACTCGGACCTCAAAATTTGGACTCCGGCTCGCCGAGTCCTGAAAACTCGACTTTTCAGAAACCCTACACTTACCTGTTTCGAAATATTTCATTTTTGTATTTTTACCTAATTGTCAAAGCCACTTTTTGCGTTTTTACATCTTTTTCCGGCCTAAGAGTGCATGTCGTATTACTACAGTAATACTGTGAAATATTCTCTTGGATAAAGCAAACGCATAGGGTCATAAAATTCTGTACACTTTATGGAGATGTTGACCGTACACCATTGGCGGGTAATATGGTTACCGAAAACGTTCAACTTAATTGGTCTGACATGCCCTATAAAATCAATTTTATTTGTTAGATATTCTAATGTTATTGTTATTATGACTTTAGATTTTCTTTTCGTTATTCCAGACCATGGTACGGTAATGGTATTACATTTAAAAATCATCTATTTTTAGACAGGGTCAGACTAGACAGGTCACTTTCCATCCAATCCAATGAACCAGAATAGAAAATAATTGAAAATGAAGTTAAATTTTCTCTGTAAAATTTAGTAAATCAAATATTTAATATCTAATTCGAAGTAAAGGAAAAATAAAAAATGAAAATTTCTCGATGGGAAAGGAAAATCATTGAAATCATTTTCGACAGATATTACAAATAAAAAAGGTAAAAAGGAAAATTGTTGGAAAAAAAATATTTCCTTTGATCATCTCTATGAAAATGATAAATAAGGAAAAATATTCACCACCACCAATTTTCCTTTTATCAGACCGGGTTTTCTCTTTTTTTCTTATCAATGTAACACATAATAATATCAATGAAATGAATTGATCAAATTATTGTCGGAGTATATAGGAAGATGAGGAAGGTTATTTAAATATGAGTACAGTGGTTATGGGTCGGTTTGTTTCAAATTATCTGAGATGTGGTGCTTCTTGAACGAACGCCTATCATCGTAAATTGAGAACGTGATTTGATTATGTATAGTTTTTTTTTATGTTCTTTTGTCGGAGTAAAAGAAATTTTATATTTCATCTTTTTCAGATAACATAAAGAATGGGGCTGAATCAGGTTAAAAATCTCTAAAATAGCCCGGATATATCCGGGAGCCGACTCTGATTCCTATAAAATTACCATCAATAAATAAGTATTAGGAATTTTCCTTTTGACTTTGATCCGCACGTTTAAATAAATAAAATTGTGGGTTGCGGGGCGCGGGAAATGTTTCGAATGTCTCGAGTCTTTAATGAACCCCGCAATTGACTATTTGACAGAAAATTCTTTTTAAATAATTAATTAGATGGGGTTTTACAGAATTATGCTTTTTATTTTTTTAACCTTAATTCCCACTGACACGATATTCATGAACATAATTTCTTTCATTATTATCTGTCAATTAATTATACTCGTACCGTTCTTGGAATAGGAAATATTCATGAGATGTGGTTCAGTTTTCAACGGATAGAAGTGGATGGTTAATGTTGCAGCGATAATTTTAAAAATTAATTTATTTTTGTATGCAGTTGAATGTTGCGGTTTTTCGGGTACCCAGCACGTTTTTATGAAAAATGAGATTAGAACGGATGGACGGTACGAGAGAAAAATAATAGTCGACAACGCCAATTATCCATTTTTTTTTGTTTTGTTACATTTTACCCTTTCATAATTTTTCATAACTTGGAAAAGTGTTTTTCAGCATTTTAATTTTCCATTTAATAAGAAGATTAATTGTACACGTAATGGACATTAAATAAAGAGTGACGTAGTGATCTCTAAAGGGAACTACATAAATAGGGTAGAGCGGGACAAAGAAAGTCACTTCACTGTTAAATTCAAATAAAATTCCAAATATGAAATTTGGGGCAACGTATGGGGTAATCGATGTCACTTCTAGGGGTAAAGAGAGTCATATGTACTTTCTTACCTCTTAATTGGATTATTGGATCTTAGTTTTCAAATTAAATTTGTTTTTTGGTGAACACGATGGTTCGTAGTTACAAATGAAAGGTCAGTGTTGGCAAATGGACGCATGAGAATATGGAAACGGCGCTTGATTACGATCGAAACAAGAAATTGAGCATATACTAGTATAATATCAGCCATCCATTAGCCAAACTGGAAGCGTTTTCTTTAGCTAGAGCACAGGCTATGCACGACGTTGCAGTAAACAAATTTTTTTGAACACTTGGGTTCATTTTATTGTGACGACGAAGTGTACAACTCTGACGAAACAGGAGTTCATAATGCGCATCGTCCGAGTAAAGTTGTTTGTCTGAAGGGTCGGACTTCAATATCAGCTTTAACCAGTTGAGGGAGAGAGAGAGGTAAAACAGTGACGTTGGTATATATGTATAATGGTTGGATAACCGAGGATATATTTACTGACATTCTTAAAATACTTCGTCGACATCATTCGTTGCAATAAAGATCGTAAGGTCCTCCTAATATTAGATGGTCGCACTACGCACACTAAGAATATAACGGCTATCACATATGCTTCGGAAAATAGGATTATTTTACTCTCTCTACCATCTAATTTCACCCAGAATCTGTAGCCGCTGGACATGAGCTTCTTTCGTCCCTTTAAAGCAGCATGCGATAAGGCATGCCGCTACTGGATGCATACCCATGCAGGAACTTGAACAATGTTCTACATATGGGAATATCGTTAATGGTTTCATGGCATATAGAATCTGACCGTTCGATCCAGATATGTTCCAAACTCCTTCAAAGCAATCCCCATTAGATACAATACACATATGCCAGAGTTTTTTCCATCAGCCCTCTAAACACTTTTCGTAACCACTTTTGGGTATGGCTGTCAGCTATTTCCACGGATTTTGTTGTATGTCCTCGATCAACTGAAAACAGGTCTGGTTTCAGCCAAATCTGGTGAATACTGTGGTTGAACGATGGTATTTTATGCGTTTTTGTCCTTCAACTCAGTCACAATTGAGCGTCTATGAGAAGAAAATTCAGCTTCATCGGAACGAGTCGCTCAAGGACGTGTTTCATGCCCAAACTATCCACTAACACCAAACGAACAGACTCGTGTGAGATGACGAGCTCTTCTGCTATCTCTCTAAAACTGGCATGAAGATTTTCGAACACTGCTTTCTCCACCTTTTCAATGTTTTCGTCAGTTGAAGGGGTCGAAGGTCGTCTAAAACCTTCCGCCCCAAGCCGTCGTCTTTAAAGGCTTTGTACAAGTCGTACACTTGGGGGTTTAAGTAAAACTGAACACCTTAAGTCTCCTCTAACATTCGTAATGATTCTGCACATGAAAGGTTGGAAACACAAAATTTGCGACAAACTCTTTCGTTCGATATTTTTATCCATTGTGAAAATCGTGACGTACTACTGAGGTGTATCGATTCAACTGAATGCTGTAAACAAACTAGTTGACAGATTACGCTCTTTTTTGCCGTAGTAAGTAAGGACACTCCTACCAACTTAATAAAAAAAAATATTTGATATACCATTTCCCCGCAACATTTAAATTACAATTTCCGGATACTTTTTTGTCACAGGGTAGTCACAGCTACCAGAACAGAAAATATCTTTTCGTACTGGTACTAGTGAAATTTTAACTTCGACTCCTTATAAGAAGGCTCTAGAGGAGGAATGCAACAAAAAATAAAAAGAATGAAATTACAAAAAAGAAAGAGAAAAATGATATTGCTGCTGGTAGATTCACAAGCTGAAGGCACTTATTGCAATGATAAATGAAAAGATAGCAAACCGGTGGTAGGTTGGATGCAGTGCATAAAATGCAAAGGTTGGCTGCACGAAAATTGCACAGGGGGATCATCCTCCAAAGGGGCTTTATACTTAAATTGCAAATAAAAACATCGACCCTTTTTACCCCCAACCAAGACATCCTTTGCCCCACTATTTTCGAACAATATCCTATGTGCAAATTTTAATATTAATGTTAAGTTGTCTTTATTCTTAAGATTCTTAATCTTATTTTAAGTAATGCAAAATTCTATTTTTGTTTTTGTATTTGTATTTGTAAAATGAATTTTAAATCTTGGATGCTGTAGTCGATTAATTTTTTTGTAGCACGCTTTGCCCCGCCCTATTCTATACATATACCTTCCGTCAGGAGTTTCTGAGCTATTCAATTAGGAAATTGCTGGAGGTAATGGTTTACGGCCTAACATTTTTTAATGCTATGATTACACTAAGATACAAAATTAAAAAAAAAAAATTGGACTGGACTATGATAATTAGGGGTCGCTGATCATAATGCCATCATTAGTTTTTGTTTTGTATTAGTTTTGATTAGTACTAGTATTTGTTTTGTTGTAGATTTTTTTTGAAAAAATTCATTTTTTTGGAAGCATTTTTTCCGAAATGCGACGTGTACGAGAAAAACTAATGATGCCATCGTGTTCAGCATACCTGAATTTTCAAAATCCACCTAGTCTGTTCTCATTTTTTTTAGTGTACCACAGTGTAATTATTGTTGATAAAAAGTAATTTCTCACATTTTCGATTTTTCGCAAAAAACATGGTATTCATGTTCTTTCTTTCATTTTTCAAAAATGCATCTAGGAGCTTGAAATTTTGCACAGGCATACCTAGGATAAACCCAGAATAATTGGCAATAAGTTGGGTATGGCTTTTCTTATGATTATTTTAAGAAAATAATTTTTTCCTGCGGTAGGTCGAGTTTCTGGACTTGGGCTATAAAACTACTAGGAACTCCGACTCATATGCCGACGCCATATTTGTGTTCGATTTAATTAATAATAAAATTGATTGTTCTGAGATCTTATCACTGATCAATATTAAGATCCCTTCTAGACAACTTCGCTCCAACGAACTATTATTATTATCAATTATTTTTACTCCGCCTTTGATTTTGATATTTCACGACATCACTTTCGACAAAGCATGAAACTCATTACCTCCGAAAATTAGCTATATCTCGCTTGGCGTGTTCGCTGTTTCACTGTGATTTTGTCTTGTAATGTATATTTGATCTAACAGACTTGGTTCTTAGGTGTCTTGCTTCAAATGTACATAGTGTTTTTAGATTTTGACGAATTACATTGAATTGTGTATTAAAATTTGACGAAATACTTTGCTTTGTATAATTTTAAATTTTTAAACTTTAGTTTGTTTTTATGTATTACATATTCTTATTTTTACAATTATGTTGTACTTCTTGGTGTAATCGGCATTCATTCAAATAAGGAATTATTTTGTTATTTTAAATATCAGTTAGGCTAAAAGCTTGTTGATTTTTACGAATAAATAAATAAATAAACTCCGTTTTTTCCATATCTAGAGTCCTGAAATTAGGCACAGATTAGGTTAGGTTAGCTTAGAGCAGGCTGCGCGCAGTATCTACTACGCTTTCGCGTACCACAAAAGAAAAGATTACTGGTCGGCAAACCAATCAGAATTTTTTATAAAGCTCAAAATGTGTAATGGGTCCACCTTCCCGACGTCCTCAAGTTCACTGCAGAACTTGTACACTATTTTGTACCCATTTTCTACCGAACAGCTTTTGATAAGCAAATTAAGTTTTCTTATCTCTTTTCGTTCTCTCTTCCGTGTTCTTCTTCCATAGAAGGATAACCCCTAGATATTTTGTCTCAGAAGAAAGTTTGAGAGATATCCCGTTCAATTTGGGTAGATCAAAAGTTAAAATCTTCCTTTTCCTCGTGAAGATCTCTGGAGATCCGTTATGAGTAGGCACAGATACTCTTAACGGATCTCCAGAGACATGAGTTAGCAGAAAGTTGAAGATCAATTTAAACCAATGCTTTTATCTGACACTCGAAATTTAGTTCCGGTCTCCAAGCTCGATTTTATTTTTTGTATTAAATGCATTTATGTTGTGCCAGATACACCGAACCCGTCTTATAATATTAATACGATTTTTCCACTTGGCGTATCCCAGAAAATTATGACGCTACATGAATAATAATGAAACATCATTATCATTAATAATAATGCCTTTTGTCGAGGTGTTATACTTTTAGACAACACAATAACTATACATAATTTCCATTCTACGATGGAAAAGTAAATGAATAAAAATTATACCGCCATAACAATTTTATGGCATCGTAGCCTGAAGGGGGGGTGTCGGAGGGATGGGGTTGATAATGGTGGTTAAAAATTATAATTGCAAGTATTTGCATTTGTCTTCATCAAACCACCACCAACCTTAAGCAAAACCCCAATCAATATGACTTAATTTAAAGCGACAAAATGAATATCATCCCCTGCCTTTCATGTTATTATGAATATTAAAACGTTTTTGAAAATTGCGTTCTATACTTGAAATGAAGGGGGGGAGGGTTGAAGTATTCTTGTTTTACCAAGATCTCCCTATAACATTCCCCCCGAGCTAGATAAACTTGGTATCTTCTAACACGTTTAATGCTTTTAATATTTTTTTTTGTTATCTGGAATGGTATGAAAACGGTGGATAATTTTATCGCTATAAATATTCACTAAACGATAAGCTCGAATACCGGGCATAATGTGAAAACCACCTGATTTAATCTAATGAAAGCAGTGTAGTTTTACCAGTTTTACTCCTCCAAATCAACTAAAAACTTTCCTTCACCTTTATAATTATAAGAAATCACCTGAAACCTTTTGTTTCCAATTTTCTTTTTTCTCCAATCCCTTTTCTCGCAAGCAAATTCAATTAGCCTAAATATGGTAATTTATGGAAATATATTTTTTTTCCTATAATTTCGTATTATTTTATTAATTTATTTATAAACACTAATGTGTATGGAGAGAAGTATATAAATAGAAGCCTATAAGATACCAAGGTGAAATGCATTTGAAAAACTTTTTCCCCAAAGAAACTTTGCATTAAATCAATTTAAAGTTTTTCGGCGAAAGGAAAATTTATAATTTGATTTTAACTTGGAAGTTTTAATATCTTTTCTAGTTAGTTATAGTTATTTTAAATTAACTGAACAGATTTAGGGATTATTTAATTAATATTAAAATATGTATTTTGATTTACTGAAAATGGTAAAGTTTTGATTTTATTATTTATATAATATTCATAGTATAAATATTTTTAATTAAATTAAATTTGCCACCTAATAGGAAATGGATGAAGGAAGAAGTAGATGCTGTTTTTCTTCCAGACAAATTTTCTAGACAATTCTAGAAACGATTTTTCATTTAATAGGTAAACTATATTAAATGAACCTTTTTTTTTTTAAGAATAAAAGTGATGGATAATCTCCGGGAAAGAAAAGCACAACCATGTAAGCTCCTTCTCATATATTGTTTAAATTTCAAATGTAAATGTATATTTTTATTTCCGTAAAGGATTCCATTGTTAAAGGAAATGGAAGAATCAACTTATTCAACTAAATGCTTCTTAAATAAAGTAGATTGACTTTAAGATTTGGACTTGTAAGCAGAGGGGAAAAAATCTGAAATGAAATTTCCTTCAATGAACCCAATTTCCATCATTCTTCAATATCCTTTCTTTTTTTTTTTTTTGCCTTCATCAGGATTTTCATGGTAACAAAATAGACCAATTTCGATTGAATTTAATACTTTTACCTTAAAAGGTTCTAATCAAAAACGACAGAGGAAAATATCTCAGATTGAATAGAAAAATCACGTGGATGGATTTTTTGTGGTCTCTAAGCCTAATAAATACGATTACGGGGATACGTTTTTTTTTTATTATTCATTCTGGGAAAAATCCCTATCATAATTATGATCCGATCAAAATCATTTCAAGTATATTTTTTTTCAATAGGAGAAAATGCCGTTTCCATTTCGAGAAATGATGAAATGAAATACAGTCAAACTCCAATACTCGTCAATAATTCGTTCCTGACTTGAGGATGAATATCAAAAAAGGACGATTATCAAATGAATTTTACCCATAGGAATTAACTAAAAATAGTTGTTTATTTTAATTAAAAAACAATGATTTTTGCTAAGAATTTTTTGTACAAATTTTAGAGGGGTTAGGCTATTGTTTGGATGGGAAGTCGCCTTCCATTATGACATCAGGTCATATGATTTCTGGTGCTTGATGCCCTGATGATCCACAAGCATTTTTTGGCGAATCACGAGCACTCGTTTTTTTTCTAAAGAAGTTATCCAATGTTGTTTGTTTTGTTCTGATTTTTAAAATTTTGTCCAAACACATCGTCATTTCCCAGCACAAATTGGTTATAGCAACACTGATTTTTGACAGATCCTCCTTAACATACCGAATAACATTGCCATACACTACTTTGGTCGGGCAACCCTTATTATTCAGGTTGCCTGTCATTATCATATGATTTGCATAGGCCCCATATGATTCGTATAGAAAATTGAAAAATGCACTGAAAAATCGGCGACAAAAATATTTGAAAATTTGAATTAATTTTTTTTTGTGTGAACGCTCATTTTTTTAGTATCAATCGATAGATATTTCCATTCTCTATTCAAAAAAAATGTTAAACTTGCAAATGTCCCCTTCCCGCACTCCGCTAGACACGATTTTTTGATGAATATATTTTTAGTCCAAAAGGCATGAAAGGGTTAACTTTTTCAAAGTTTTTTAATTTTGTATTGTAGAGCATCTATCTACGCAACTTTCATAGAACAAAACTTCTTTTGCCTCCGAACAAAATTTTCGGCAATCAGAGATCAAAAGTCAATATGTCCCGTTTCGAGAGTTTGGTGGAAAATCGACTTTTTTTTATTAAGAGGGCTAGCGAAAAAATTCTAACGTGAATTGCAATCACTGGTATAAATTCTCGGTTAACACTTTTTCTCCCGGACTGAAATTTTTTTCCGCCTCCGTGAAATGGTTAACCAAACTACATATTGTGCTATACATCAATGGATGGGTAATCATGTAGGCAACAACTTTTTAGTACATTACTTTCCGATCCCACGCAACCGAAGCGAAATTTTTGTCAAAGTTCAATTTTTTGACACTCGATGCCATCTACTATCTATATCGATGGCTCCAACTTAAAGTCGGCTAAGTAGAGTTAGTATAGTTTTAATGGAACTATATAAGAAGATTCGTGATATAAAGGTCTACCGACTGTCAAATTTTCTTGGCAATATGACGAAAATTGAGTTATATAGAGCAGTTTTAAAAGTTAGGATATTTTGGGTATACACCAAAAGTTCATAGAAAAAAAAAAAAACAGTACACAACTTCAAACGGTTATTCTGAAAACTACGTTTCTTGAGTTAGCATAGATTAAATTGGAACCATCGATATGTTAGTAGAGTGCACTTTTGCATGCTGATTAATTTTATCGAGAAAGTTAAATTTAGGGTATTTTTTCGACACCATCTACCTTGTATAATTCGCAAAAATTTTCTTTTTCGACCATCAGCGCCATCTACCGGTAGTCGGCCGCATTTTTTCAAACTCCATTTCAATAATGCGAATAACTTTCCAATACATCACTTTGACGTCAGATGCCATTTAGTTCTTACATGTGGCAAGAAACTGATTTTTACTATTGACTTTTACTATTGACAGGCGGCGATTATTTTCAAAATTTTTTCTAGGTCTAGCTTGACCCAACAAACCCCTCCCCCATACATCACTTTAACATCGGACGCCATCTTGAATCATTTTACCTGCTAGAAACAGATATTTCATTTTGGAGGGTAGTTCACCCCTAATTTTTCGTTTAGGGGAAAACCCTAGAGAAAAGACTAGATATTTAAAAACAATTAAATTCAAAATTTGTTTCGTTCAAATCCGATGATAATTCGATGAGTTAGATAGAAAGGAGGTAAATGTAAATTACGTTTAGGGGCGGCTTAGCCCCCAAGTTTGGCTTTCGTGTTGATAGATGCACCACTCCGCTATGTTAAGCAGCACAATTACCACATTGCACCCTCAACTTTGAGGGCGGATTTCACCCCTTCAATATCATTTTAAGCAGCTAAAAAATTACGTGTCTCGTTATTTATT
Organism: Symmerus nobilis; assembly: GCA_027564815.1. NCBI lineage: Eukaryota > Metazoa > Arthropoda > Insecta > Diptera > Mycetophilidae > Symmerus > Symmerus nobilis. Next base: position 1,315 of record JANTOP010056441.1, on the reverse strand, counting down.
CGAGAACTACAACATATCCAAAAATTATCGCAATCGGAGGCGGACACCGGAGGGACCTATCTTGTAAGTCAGGGGGGTGAGCGGGAGCATTGTCCAAAATTAGCAAAGCAGGAAATTGGCACGTTCTTTTGCATTTGGAGCAATTCATGAATCCACTCCAAGAAAAATTGCCTAGTTACCCAAGCCTTACTATTTGATCGCCACATGACTAGTGGGTGCTGTTCCCGAACTTTTTTTAAATCCCGGGATCCGGGATTTTTTTTTAATATTAAAAATTTTACATTTTTATGCAATTCTTCATTTTAATTAAATAAAAGAACATAACAGCCATAAAAACAAAATTTTAATGCATCTATTGTTCAGCATGTCCTGTAGACTCTAAATTTTTAAATGGTCCGTTGTCCGTTATCGATTCAATTCGTTAAATTATCGATCATATAATATTCGTGTTCGCCAAATCATTCCTTCGATTACCCACGCTCCTCGGTTGTTGCACTTTCCTTCCACTTCTTACAAATTTCCTGCTTGTTGCCCAATTTTCGAAACAGAAATATAACTTGTTGACTGCTTAAATTAAATAAACATTAAAATTTAAACCGGTTCGATTTGGCGTCTTTTCAAAAATCTCACCCAGTCCAAACTGATATTTTATCTCGCCCCAACACCACACCTTGATTTTTGGTCCCATTGGACCAGTCAAACTATCATATTATTTTTGGGGAAAATACGGTACTTTCTAAACCATTGATGGCGAACCTATGACACGCGTGTCAAAGGTGACAGACACGCCAAGATATTTTGGGTGACACGCAGCTCTAGGTTTGGCAAATCTTTATTATTAAATACAATTATATTCTTAATTACAAATATTCTTTAAAATTAAAATAAACAAATGAACAAAATAATATAAGTAGTGTTACATTACTGAATTTCACTCTATTGTTCCTTTATGTATAAAATTTTCTACATTGGGGAGGACGAGGCGAAGCGACGCACTTTTCTTATTTTCGAAATTAGTTTCAAAAAAGTTTTTCTTTTATTTTTCAAACTGCAATTTTTTATGAAATAATAGTAGTTTTTTAGCCACCAAAATCGAGTTTAAAATTTTGGTAACGATTCAATGGTAATGAATAATGTATGTAATCGAGTCCCCGCAGCGCTCCACCTTTTCTGCTACAAAATCAACCATTTGCAGAATTTCGACATAAGAATAACGGCATTATATTCGGAAAGAGTTTTACTTTTGCATAGTTAAAACAAACGATTATGTTTAGTTACTTATATTTGAGATAATTGACTTGAAATACAGTGAAAA
>JANTOP010056330.1:0-23128 GCA_027564815.1 Symmerus nobilis | reverse complement strand
CAGGGAAGGATTTGGGGGCATCATATTCACCAAAAAAGACTGTTTTAAAAATGAAAATACCACTGACCCGAAACGTCACATTTTGACCCGCAGCCTAGAAAGGTTGCCGACCCTATAATATTAATTCTGTCTTCTTCGTTGTTTTTTGCCATCTTCAGGATTCGTTTGTCTTATGAGAAGCAAAATATAGTTGACCATCATATTTTCATTCCAAAATCCCTGCTAGGTGAAAATATTCGTTGTCATTTGTCAGTTAGGTAACCAGCATTCATGGTAATAGAGCATAATTCCTGCACAGAAGTTCCAACTAAATCGACAATAGTACCAATTAATCAGAAAGCTTGTCCACGATTTTATATAAATACATCCCCCCCTCCTCCCACGGTTGCTAAGGCCTTATTTTTATATGGACGATTGGTTAACTTAAGTAAAATATAAGGAAAGTCCTTGCAAAACCAATATCTCTTCCCAAATCTTTATTCTGAAAAGTATAAGAATACTAATTAGAGGTCGACCCAGGCTCGACTTGATATTTTGCAAGGCCCTGTGCACGACAATTTGCGGGGGCTAATACATTAATAATTTAAAAAATCAGATACACATTAAGTAGATACTTTAACTTAAAAGTACATTACTCATATTTAAAGTAAAATTTCAATAAATTTATTTAAAAGATTTAGTTCAAGAAAATTAAGGATATTTCCCGTTTCCACATCACCTAACATATTGTCAAGGCAGAAAAGAATCAATTTATTAAAATATATTTCGGAATTTTGGCGCTAGGCCTTGTTGGTTGCACCGTTCGCACCGGTATCAAGCCTGCCTTGCGTCGACCTAAGGGATAAATGTTTATATTGGGTACAGATGAACAAAATCGGTTAGGTTACATTGGAAACGGAGCCGATTCATCCTAAAAGTCCCGTTTTACTAATATAATTTGGACAGGTTTCAAAGAAACTTTATTTGTATCGTTTCTGTACGATGTAACATACCTTAGCTTAGATCCTTAGAAAATTGTCTGATTCCAAATATGTATACGCCGTTAAAAGATTGAAGAAATGTCATTAAGGGGTAATGCCACTCTAAACCCCAGCAAAACAGCTTAGTTTTAAACATTGTGTATGGGATTTTAGTAAATGGATTATAAAATTTCTCTAAAGAGCTTTATTGTACAAGTATATACTTTGAAGTATTTTCAATTATTCAATTCAATTCACAATTTTTTTTCCAATTTTTGTTCCGAGGACAGACAGATTTCTCCTCCAATTTTAGAGCTGGAACAAAATTACGTATAAACTTGTTTATAATAAAAAAAAGTTTGCAACGAAACGTAAAATCCGTACGTACTTCTCTAAATAATATAATTTTGAAGCTGCAGTTAAACTTTCATGAAAATTTATGAAGATCTGTTGAAATTACGTTTCCGACCAATCTGAAAAATTTGATTTTCAGAAAATCGCGTTTTAAGTCTAACGTAGAATTTTACGATGAAAATTTTGTATTCACTCTAGTCTGCGATGCCTGCAATTAATATTATTTACCATTTTCCCAAAATTCTAGAATGGCATTACCCCTTAAGTCGATTGTATTCCGAAACAGTTCAAAAACTTCTATAAATAATTAGAAATTCCACAAAGCGTTGAAATGCTTATGAGATATTCGAGAAACGAGGAGAAATTCGCCTAAGAGCAAATCTAAATTTTAATAAATTTTTCTAAATTTAAATGGTGATCGGATGCATAAAATTAATAAATAGAAATTCGTCCTTAAAAAAACTTTATTCTAGAAGAGAATAATTACAAATTTGGATATAGAAATTATTCGTAAATTTCAAATAATTCTTTTTATAATTTTGAGGGCCAATAAGTAGTCCATATGGCACCGACTTTGCTTAGCATATTTATTAACATATTAAATTAGATGCCGAAAACTATAAAATCGCAAAATATTCATTAGCGATATTTTATCTCATTTTAGAAGATGCAAATTAGCGGAAATATGTGGCACAAAAATTGTACGAGAAGTAGCCTACTGCTACACGGAGGGAAGTTTCTGTCAAAAATGGATAGACAATCAAATTGAGAAAAACCATAATCCGTATAAGCATGTTGGTGGCACACCGAAAACAACGACCACAACAACCCATCGACCACAATATCATCAGTATGCCCAAAATCGGCACGATTCAAATGGCCTTTCGAATATAATTGGAGCGAACAGTAATTATAATCATCAGTACATTGATAATGTAAAAGCAATATCCGAATATACACCGCAAAAACTGAAGTGTGGACTACCGTCGATAAGAAATAGATCGCGACATCAAACGTGGGGAATGTTAAGAATTATTGGTGGAAAAACGGCTCGTAAGGGACAATGGCCCTGGCAAGTGGCTATTTTAAATAAATTTAAGGTATAGCTCGGTCATTCAAATATTTCGAAATTTGATTCAAGAACAAGATTTTAATTATAGGAAGCGTTTTGTGGCGGCACCCTCGTCTCACCCAACTGGGTTTTAACAGCCGCACATTGTGTTCGAAGGAAACTTTACGTCCGATTAGCGGAACATAACTTAAATATAGACGAAAATACCGAAATTGAATATAGAATTGAGGAGAGTATCAAACATCCAAGATATGATAAGACCACTGTCGATAGTGATATTGCAATGTTAAGGTAAGACAGCATATCTTATATTTCAGATGATGACCAATATTTCTTTAAGATTACCAAAGAAAACGGGAATAACCCTCTACATTGGTTACGCTTGTTTACCACAATCGTACCAACTACTACCGAAATCCCATCAATGTACAATTATCGGTTGGGGTAAACGTCGAAATTCAGATGATGCCGGCACAAATGTTTTACATCAAGCGGAAGTGCCAATCATACCAAACGAAGATTGTAAGAAAGTCTACTACGATTACACGATTACGAAAAATATGTTTTGTGCTGGACACAGACGTGGACGCATTGATACATGTGCTGGGGATTCCGGTGGACCGTTACTTTGCAGGTAATTAATTTCGCCAATTTCATTCCTACAATTTAATTTAATTGAAATCCATTTTCCAGGGATACAACTCTACCTGATCAACCATGGACAATATTTGGTATAACTAGTTTCGGGGATGGCTGTGGTAAACGAAATAAATTTGGAATCTATACGAAAGTACCAAATTATGTGGATTGGATATGGTCGGTCATTAATTGTAATGGTTACTGTAAATCAACAGCTTCCGATCTTTATTAATAAATTAAGAAGAAATTTGTGAATTAATTTTTAATTATGAGATTATACGGAGAAAGTGTTTAGTGATAGTAGTTCAACTTACATCAGGAAAACTTTTCTGATAAATATTTTGTAACTCACAAAATGTATATAATTTATATATAAATATGGAAAGTAGAGTAAAATAAATGTATTAGTGAAATTAAAATTTTAGAATACGAGTTCCTTAAAATGAGAAATGTAAAAAATAGTAGCAGTTAAATTTGAACTGCATAATTTGAATGAGCATTACAACATACAAAAAATATTATGTGCAAATTGCATGCAATTTTAATATTAAAATTTATTATCTTTTGTATAAATTTTTATAAAATCAATATTCTTGTATATAGTCCAAACGAAATTATATAATTTAATAAATTTATGCTGAGTTTTTATACAATTTCGTTCGAGGGTGACCCTGATGCAGTAAAATCCCGTACACTGTGCGTACCCAAATTTTCTAATATTATATTATAGATGCTAAGTTGGTAACAATTGTTTTAAGCATAACTGTATAAAAGAGAATTTTTCACCAAGCCCTATAGTTCTCTATTAAATAAACTCGAACAGCCTCGAACGGCTCTGGTCTTAAAACATAGACAGTTATACGCTTAATGTTGAGACCTACACTGGGAGTCACGACTGAGGTTACCATAGGGCTAACAGATTAGTTCAGAGCAACCAAATTTCTTGTCGTTCTTTTTTTTATAAAAAGTCAATCTGCTTCTCTGCTTTCTTACTCCTATTGAGACCTTGGAGACCAGGCTTGATTATATCCGACTAGATTGTTCTCTGGGTAGTGAAAACGTAAAAAAAAAATAGATCAAGTAGCGAAAAGTTATGGAAAAGCTTATAAATATTCTGGGAAAACTGAAAATGGCCAGGAAAAATCATACAAATTTCGGAAAGTGCATGTAAAGTATGGAATTAAAGTTAAATCTGGGAAAGTAAAAATAAGCCGATAAATGGGGAAAAAATTCAGTGGCTTATCATCAGTAGTTGACATTTGCCGGCAAATGTTCCTTTGACAGTTAGGTAAAAATACAAAAATTAAATACCTCGGAAAAGTTGAAATTTATCTAAAAGAAAAATCAAAAATTCCTAAAGGCACGCACCGAGAATTGAATATCGGACGTCGGATAAGTTGAGGAAAAATACAAAAATATCAAAACTAAACATACAAAAGCTCTGCAAAAACTTAAAAGCTTCCAGAAAGTTTTATTTATCGACCTTTTTTAACGTAATAAAATCTATTTTCTATCCAGTTAATAATCCTTAGCGAAATTCTAAATTTTCCCAAAAAAAAAAACATCGAAAATCTCGAAAGCTCCTAGAAAGCTTGAAATTAAAATGTCTTTTTCATAATTTGAAATCGAATTTGTATCCCATTCATTAAATTTAAACGAAATATGGAACTTTCGTAGAAAGCTTATCCAAACTACTAAAAGCGATGAATGAAAGCTCTATGTTTCGAACGTATTTATTTACGTTTAGATATCTATTTTCTATCCAGATAACGGTTCTTAAACAAAATTTCAAGTTTTTCGGAAATGAAGCTAGAGACATCTCGAAAGCTCATTAAAAGCTTAAAATTAAAATGTTATTTAATATAATTAGGAATCAAATTTTTATCGGATTCATTAAATTTGATTAATTAAATGAAATATGGAATTTTCGCACACAATTTCTGATCCTAACTATTAAAAACGCAACGAGAGTTCTAAATTTCGTACTAACTTAATTTTTTATGTTTAAAAGTCTATTTTCTATCCACATAACGGTCATTTAACTAAATGCACAATTATCCCAAATTTCAGGCCGTTGGATGAATTTTTCAAGAAAGGGTAAACAAGGACCCTTTCTTATAACTTGATAATTTTCAATTCATTAAAGCTTTCGTAGAGATTTTCCACGGCGCTTTTAACGAAAGTTTTGAATTTCATTTAAGTTTATTTATTAGGAGATAAAAGAGATTTCATAATGAAAACATTGTGAAATTTAAATTAAATTAAAAGCTTTGGATAAGCTTTTGGAAGTTTCTTAAAGCTCTTTCTGATAATTTTAAAATTCAAAGACGTTAAATCGCTGGTTTATAAAATGGATTTTAAAGCGTATAAATTAAAAACCGAAATGTAAAAAATTTCTTCCAGTTTCTAATTTGCTACGGAACTTTTGAACCAAAATTTCGAATTTCATTTAAATTTAATTATTGGGGGAAAATTTAGATTCCATACTGACTAAAATAATATTTTAATTAAAAGCTGAACAGAAATTCGATGAACTTTTGGAACTTTCTTAAAGCTTTTCAGAAAATCTTCATTTTCACTCTTTTCAAATTATTCGAATGGAAAATAAATTTCAAAACTCGTGTCCGATACGACACCTCCACGTCGATGGAGAGTATAGATCTTAGAAAACAAGACTTCAAGTACCACATGTCTTTCACTGATTGGAAGAATCCCCGGATAGGTCCATAGACCAGATTTCGAGACTTTTTTGTAGCACCTCTCTTTCCACCTCATTATTCAATCTAAAGTTGATAAAAAATTAATAAAATGATTCAAAGTTATTAAATAAAATAATTCCAAGTAGCAATTTGAAACAATAAAAATGAGTTACTATTTCATCTAACTTCTCAAATTTTCTCTGATTTTTCTCAGATTTATTTAAATCTTCTCAACTTGTCGGATTTTTTCCATCGCTTTTAATTTCTCCGAGACTAAATTCCCGGATTTTACAGAATTTATCTGATTTTTGTTTCCAATTTTAGCGAGAAGATCTCGATTTTTTCTGCTTCTTTCGCAATAGGGACTCGTCTCGATTTTTTTTATCTATTCCGATATTTTCCTAATTTATTAACTTAATTTTCTCTGCTTTCCCAGATTTTTTCCCGAATTTCTCTGACCTTATTCCGAACATCTACAAATTTTATTTTAATCATTTCAGTTATACATCATCTTCCTTAAACATTTCAGAGAATTCTTTGCCACAGCTCATTAGATATTCCCGATTGTCCGAGAATCCAATTAATTAGATATATTTCGGCCAACAGTGTATATACTGGGTGTGATTATTTTTGTAGTTGCTAGGATTCAGAAAATAAACAACTCAAATATATAAAACTATCAAAAATTGCGGCTTTCTGATAAAAATATATTTTATTTTGTTAATTCAATTTCTTATCTATTAAATATCCTAAAAAATATAAAAATAAAAAATTCCTTTCAACAATGGCTATGTCCTTTATAGTTAACCACAATGAAAACATTTACAGCGTTGAAGAAAAGGAAATGGCTCAAATGAAGAAAGTACCAAGGTAAAATGAACCTTATCTTCCCACTTATGAATAGAACAAAATCTCTACATTTCAGATATCATTCGAAATTTGCTCCGCAAGTTATCGTCGAATGTAAACTGGGTCGCTTTCAACGTCGAACAATGGGAAACGCCATCGAACCACCACCGAATCCAAAAAATTATCTTCGTGCCGGTTCGGGTATTCATCCACCACGTCCCGTTGTCACCCATAAATGCTACCATCCTGGTATAGCCCCGATACCGAAACGTTCACAATCAGCGAAGAATCCAAATAAAACCGATGATTGCTGTAATTATCCTAACTCTGAATCGGACAATAAAAAAGCGGTTTTTATTAAGAAAAATATCGATACGGTTGTGAATGCTAAACCGCGACGACCCTATCCAAAATATGTGGATACAAAATGTGGTGATACCCACGATCTATGTAACTCTGGACTAATTCCCATGTATATTTATCGAACGAAATTCGGTAAACTACCAAAGTACTTAATTAAACGGATTCGGGACGCTGCTATGCAAGAAGAAATTTTAAGAGGGGAACAGTTACGGAAACAACCACTCTGCAGATATATTACTCAGGAGGAACGTGGCGAAATATTGAATGTACTCATTCGACAAATTTTATCAGTGGCGTGTAGTCTAATGTGCAGAAGGTGCAGAGCATAAACTTATGTTTTCAATGAGCTTTCCAGATTTTTAAAGCATTTTTTTTGGAAGAAATTTGAAATTTCGTGAAAGCACCGATATCTGGATAGAAAATAGATTTTTATACATCAAAAATTAAGATCGAAACTTAGAGCTTTCGTTGAGCTTTTAATAATTTGGACAAGCTTTCTGCGAAAATTCCATGTTTCATTTAAATTCAATAAACTGGATAATAATTCGATTTCAAATTACATAAAATGACATTTTGATTTTAAGCTTTCAATGAGCTTCCAAAATTTTTTAAACTTTCTTAGAGAAAATTTTAAATTTCTTTAAAAGATCGTTATTTGGGTAGAAAATTGATTTTAAAACGTAAACAATAAAGTTCGGAAAATAAAGCTTTCTAGGAGCTTTTAAGTTTTTGCAAAGCTTTTGTACGAAAAGTTCGGTTTTGATATTTTTGTATTTTTCCTCAACTAATTTATGAACTTTCTGCATCATTACATTTTTTCTGCACAATTCTGCACACCTTATGGAGATGTTGACCGCACGCCACTGAATTTTATATAGAAGAAATATATTAACTTCCTTTCTTTCTAGGGACTAAAGCATAACTGGACAGAAATGCAAGCAATATATCAAGGTCTACCTGTATTAACTGATACAATTCCAAAAGCTAATCGTAAAACAAAATTGGAAAATGAATTAAGACAACTGGAGAAGGATATTGTTTTAGTCGAAAGTAATCCATACATTTATGTGTATAAATAATCAAATTAATTTAGAATAAACATTAACTTATCAAAAATAAATTAAACAATCGGTCTAAATTAGCTAGTTCCCCCAAATTTATTATAAAAATTAGCCAGGTTGTATACTTCTTTCACGCTTTCGCTGAGCTTTTGAATTTATATTAGGTTTTTGTCATCAAATATTTAATTTCGTTTCAGTTAAACTATTTTAATGGAAATTAGGTGTCGAACGAATAAAATGTCCTAACCAAAGGCATTCTTCGAGCTTTTAAGCTTTTATGGAGCTTTTGCAGAAAAATTTCAAATTAGATTAAAATGTAACTATTCAAAAAAAATTAGATTTGAAAACGAATAAATTTCTTTTACCAAAACTAAAAGCTTTCGCTGAGCTTTTGAAGTTATATGAGACTTTTGTCATACAATTTTTAATTTCATTTCAGTTAAATTGGATGAAAAGTAGGTTTCAATACAAATTAAATTACCTCCCAAAGTTGAAGCTTTCTTAAAGATTTTAAACTTTTGTGGAGCTTTTGTAGAAATATTTCTGATTTATTTCAAATTTATTCATTCGGATTAAAATTAGGTTCTAATACATATAAAATTTTACTCAAAACTAAAAGCTTTCGCTAAGCTTTTCAGTTTATATGGAGCTTTTCTCGTAACATTTTCAATTTAATTGCAGTTAAATGGAAAATAGTTGTCAAAACCAAAAAATTAAGCTCTTCTTCGAGCTTTTAAACTTTTCAGATAAGCTTCTGTAGAGAATTTTAAATTTATTCCGAGCTTCTGTATAAAAGTTCAATGTATCATTTACATAAATCGAATAGGAGCTATAAATATATGGGGTCTGAAGCTAGGTGGTGAAAATGATAATAGAAATAGGAGTAAAATTCAGAAATATCAAATCGAACTGCACTTACAATCATTTTAATTAAATGAATAAATTAGTTTTTTTAATTTCGATAATCAATACGCAAATACAAGTCTGATAACGATAAGAGTTAATTGGTATGAAGCCCCTCTTAATTATAAATAAGTGGGATGAAAAACGTAGGTAAGTTATTTATATAATTTAAACGAAAGGATGAGATATGATATAAAGTGGATTCTTCATTTAATACGATTGTTTATCCACAATTCATATTATAATATCCAAGATAAGATATCGAATATATCGGATCGAATTGGATCGAAATTCGTAAAGCTCGTATATAAAAGCTTAAGCGCTAATAGTATCAATATTAATTCAAATTTTCATTATCAAATTGTATACACCGTTACCAGACTAATGGAACTTAATTATAGTGCAAATTCAAACATTCAAATAGCAATGCAAAAATATTTAAAAAATCGTATCAAAAATAATCGAACGAAAAATCGTCGAAATACGGCAAATGCTCGGGAACGAAATCGTATGCATCAACTAAATGCTGCATTTGATCGGTTACGCCGTCATATCCCGATTTATCAATCCATCATACCAGGATGTGGCAATCGCAGTGATCCAAATTATAGCATTCAACGGCTATCTAAAATTGAAACGTTAAGATTGGGTCAAAATTACATAAAAACGTTAACGCAATGTTTGCAGAATGGAACAATGATAACGATGTCTGAACTTATAGAGACGCTGTCAAGTAAATTGGGTCAAACAACGATAAATTTGTTAAAAACTCGATTACGGATGGATGATGCATTGAAAATTAAACTCATCGCATCACAAAGGAATATTAATTCGTCGATAATATCGTTAACTGAAGGTAATTCAACGGTAACAAAATCGACCGGTTATTTTATTCAAAATTTTGAAGATAGAAGTGGACAGGAACAAATGGCCATCGATTTGTGGAATTATAAAAATGAAAATGGGGCTTGATATTGTAAGAATAATTAATGTTAAATTTTTAATTAATTTATTAAAATAAAAAATGAACAAAAAAAATTCATAAATGTCGTTGTTTCCCTTATAAGGATAACGAGTTCCTTTTTCCAAATCGATTTTAAATTAATCGAACAAAATCTCATTATTTCTTCTTCTTTTCTCTCCACAGAGAATTTACAATCTTTTCGAAACAACTAGCCGAAAATAAAGAACAATCCGAATACTTACGACGATTAGCGAGTTATAATCGAAAATTTATACCGAAAACAATTGTATGGCGAATTACAAAGATGCCTCTTATTAACTTATCGTTTTGGAAATACCGCTAAATTCGCAACAAACCCATACTTTACAGCCTCGGCAGTCTGGTCTGGATCCGTCTGGTAAACCGCAATTTAGATCTGGTAAACAGGTTCGGATAATATTCTTAAAATATTAAAAAAAAAAATGAAAAGAATTTAAATATAAAATGAAAACTGGAAAATTTTAAAATTACATGAAAATCGTAGAATTTTAATCCCGAATTTGAAAAATTTCACATGGAATATTTTATAAAATTTAGAAAATTGCTTCCAAATTGGGAAATATCTGGGAAATTGGACTTAATCCCAATCGACCAATATCATCGAAATCCTAAAGTTTAATAGAAATCAGAAAATCCATGAAAATCCTACAATTTATTCTCGCCTGGGTAGCCGAGTAATGATATATGATGTCTAATACTATTGTCTAAATTACTACATACCGTAAATTCCATCCAATTTTTTTCTCAAATTGGCAGTAAAAAGATTTTTGTGGGGAGAAGGAGATGGAAAAGATATAGAATAAAGTAGCAAAGTTGCATAAAGGTACCGATACCTAATACAATGTAACGATTACTCATAGTTGGAAAGATTCGAGTACTCGAATCCGAAGAGTAACGAAACTTTGCATCTCTACCTCGGTTCCTAGATATCAGACGACTCTAAGTTTAATATTTCTATTTTCTATTTATACCCTTGAACAATTAAAATTAACAATAGAAATTATTTAAATTAATAGAAAATGAAAAAAATGAGCAAAATAAGTCATAAATGTGGTCGCAAAAATTTATTTGTGCGGAAATTTCTGAAAAATTCCGAAAAATTTTGGAAAAGAGAGAAAAAGGTGGAAAAATATCAGACAAACTTCAGTAAATGTAATAAAAAAATATAAGTAGAAAATCCAAGTTTGGCGCAAATTGCCCGTCAAAATTTAAGGGTTGATTTTTTTGGAATTATGAGAAATTACTTTCTTCATTATTCGTTTAAGAACAATTTTGGGTTTTTAGATTTTTGAAATTTTGGAAAAAATTTCTGGGAAATTCAGTTCATCTACTAAATGGTTCCCAAATTCATGAGAATTATAAGCAAATATTTTATTTTCTTGAAAATTGATATTTTGGCATTCAATTGAATTTTATGAATGAAATTTCGCGAAATTTTCTGCAAGTGATAAAAATTGAGAAAAACCTTGAAATTAAAAGATTTGTTTGGTAAATCAAGAAATATCTTGAAAATTTCACCAACTATCCTAACCTTTTCCCCATTTTCGTATATCCTCATTAACTTTTATGAACTTTAACGAGTTGGTGATAACATTTTCAAGACTTTCCCCTTCATTATCGGTAATTTCCGGGTTTTATTCCAAATTTCTGGATTTTCTGATTTTTCCGCGGACCATTTGGGTCCAGAAAAATCAGAGAAAATTCACATTTCAGTAATAGGCCCGAAAAATGTCGTATAATAGTAGAAAATGGAAATCGATCAATTAGCCAAGTCGAAAGAAATGGTGAAATTAACAACTTTTTTAAAATACATTTATTTTAATCAATAATTTGAATCCTCCCAGTTACGCCCAACCTATCTTACAGCTCCCAATTCCCTTAACCCCAATTTTTGGTGAGTTTCTATAAAGTTTCATTTCGTGCTCTATCTCTGCCATAACGGGACGAATGTGATGGGTCACTATATCTTCCAATTTTGGCCGCAATAAGGCAGAATATGACTAACAAATGGTTAAAATTGTAATAAGGTGACAAAGAGGACACAAAGTTGGGACGAAATTGTTGAAATTTAATTTAAATATTTAGAAAAATTTTAAAAATTATGGAAAGTCGGTACAATTAGGGACAGATAAATGCGGGAAAAATCAGAATGATTCGGTAAACAGTCCAATTAACGAAGAAATTAGTCGGAAAATTACCGCAAAAATTAAGAAATTCTGGAAGAAGTTTTGGCAAAATTAAATTGATTATTTCCCAGTTAATTAATCTGTTTGGAAATCGCCAGAGATTTTTCAATTCCAAATTTTATTAAGAAAAGATAATCTAATTTGGCTGAATTTTCCTCCCGGATATTTGATCATTTTCCATATTTCTATAATTTCTAATTATACTCTAATTATTAATTATAAATGGAAATAAGAAATGTATAACTGACTTAATCTTCAATTTTCTTGATTTCAACTTGCTTTTTACTGACATTTAGAACATAGTTTTTAGGTTTCGTAGGTTCTTCTGCTTTAGTATTACAAACAACTTTGTTCGTTTTACAAAAATAATGTTCGAGTTAGCAGATGGTGCCGCGGGCAAATTAAATCGTTTGACCGGGCAACAAGTAGCAATTTCCGTAATTAATTATTATCATATTCCTTACTACTTACGTCTGATACAGCAATGTGTCAATGCGTTACTTAGCACTGTCTATTTTAATAATTAATTTCATTGCATGTCTATGTATCAGATTTTAAAACTTAACGGTAAATTATTAGACAAAACTAGTATTTCATGTTGTATTTTCTACGTATAAATTCATTTTATTACAATTAGTTTCTAATTTAAAAATTAAAAAAACCAGTAAACGTTATAGATATTAGGCAGAAAACTATCAGTTAACTATGGAAAATTTAGGATTCAAAAATATAAAAATGTTCAGGCAGCCAAAAAAAGAAACTGCAATAAATAACAATTATGTAATTGATGGATTTCAATCATTTACGGACGAATTAAATGTCAATTCGGACAAGCATCGTCACGTAAGATTGTAGAATAAATTTTTTTAAATAATAATAATGAAACCTAAATATCCATTCAGAGTACAATATCATCTAATAGTCCAAGGAACAAATTAATCCATCCAACCAACACTCGATTACGTAGGGGTCAATCAGGAGATTCGACAATCCCACCCGATCAATCAACTACCCTTTATACAACAACAATATCTACGTTCGGCAGTGGTACAGACACACTAAATAGTGAACAGCAAACAGTTGAGATGTCAAAAAATTTCACAATAATTAATAGAAAGGCATCAACTTCGGGATTCATGATTTTCAAATTTTGTAAACCGATAAAATGTGTAATTATAACAATGACAATTTTATTATTGCTGGTGGTACTGGGAGCGATCATACTAATTGAATGTACGTGTATTGAAAGTCCGTTGAGAATTTTGAACAGAAACTTAAATTCTACTTTAATTTCAGGTCCACGAATATTGTCACACTGAAAACAGAAACAGAATTTAAAGTTGAAAGTAAAATTTTTTGAAGTGATAGGAATAAAAATTAATGGATTATAAAAAACAATGCTTCCATTTATTACATATATGCATGAAGTAAAATTGAAACCCATAATACAATAAGTGCTACTATTATTCCCATCAGATACATAGTTTGTTTTGATTTAGTATTTACTTGGTCTGGTAGTTTTTCTGGATTTTCATCTATTACACCATCAACAAAATCACTGTCTGTAAATAGTAAAAACATTGTCATTTGCAATGGAATTAATTTAATTCAACCCCAAATTGGACAATAAGTGAATGAATTTGGATTTCTTGGTGTTTTTAGGATGAAATTATAATTTGATTAATTCAAAATAAAATAATTAACGAGTTAATAGTTGGTGGATATATAAATAGTTTGTAGAAACAAATGTTATAAAGAAAAATGATGTCCAAAAGGATTATACTTCAAAAAATCATACCTGATAAATTTTCAACATCCATTTTAACATCCTTCTCATCAACAACAATATCTAAAATATCTTTCGCTTGTTTAATAATCGTATCAGCTCCTTCACCACGAAACAGATAATCAGAAAATTGAATTGGTATCGATTTGGCGGCGAAAAAGGCTCTTCTCGGTGGTTCAATTAACAAGTATTGAGGTGATGTTGATGCTGATATATCTTCATCCGTAGCTGTATACGAATCTAAGAATGTATTGATTCGTTGTTGTAGCGACGCCAAAATATCATTAATGATATAATGCTGGGCATCAGTCTGTACCATTTTTGGGTGCAACCAAATTCTTGAACTAATTGCACCAGAAAATTTTATTATTCCATCATATTCCGTCACTATTTCATTTTCAGAGAAATTGTCCGACTAAAAATTTAATTTTTATTTTTTAATTAAATTCAAGATATCTAAATCCTTCCATTTTATCTTACTTACGATTGGATTATAAATGCTTCCGTGTAAAATTAAATTATCGGTATTATTACTACATTTCTGCTTAGATTTGATAATTGTATCAATTGTATCATCACCGGAAAATCGTTCCCCATCAACGAATACTAAACTATTTACTAGATTTTCTGTGATTATTTTCGTACAATTCTAAACGAATTAATGTTAAAATTAATAATTGAACGATATTATAAATAACTAACTTAATTTACATTTATATTTGTTTCTACGATATACTTGTCTGCATTTTCAAGCATTCGAATTAACGGAAATGTTTCTTCTGTACAGAAATTTGTTTTTATTAATTGCCAGTTAATAACTTGGTTGGCTTGTTGGAAACGCCATTCGGCCGGCTTTACATATATCTCCTGATTATTATTTTTACTTATTTCAAAATGTTTACAAGTGAAATTCCTTCCACCTGAATATAATAAAATTAATTTATCGGATATATCATATAGCGGTGATAACAATTTATTAGCCCTTTGACTCCTGAAAAAAAAACCGGAAGTTAAAGAAGAATTTCAATTTATTTAATAATTAATATTTATACTCGGCCATTGTTGAAATTATCGTTTTAAGCTTTTTCAAATCCTCCTTATCTTCAAATACATTTTTTCGGCTAACGATAAATATACCTGAAATTATGTAAGAACAATTTAGACAAATTAACTGAATAATTTTGGACGATTCGTAAATGTATCCCTATAATTGACTTCATGGCATCAGAATAATTCCAAAACCCAAACCCAATAATTAATCTGCACGGAAATTCGCACCCTTTAAATATGGCTACAGCGAAATTTTTAATAGATCACTTTGTATGGTCTTCGATGAAAAAAGATTGCGAAAAATTTATTCTAGCTAGTATGCAATGCAAGAGGCCGAAGGTAACCAGACACAACCTCATACCAATATGGCCCATCGTACAGCCAAGTGAACGATTTGTTGTATATTGGATTTTAACAGTATCCGCAGCCCTAGCAATATGGAAATTAAAATAATAAAAGAATAAGTAACACTCTGCTCGAACTTGCAATCGTTCCATACAATCGCAATCGGAAGGACACCCCGGAAAACTTGCCTTACACGTATATAATACTGGAGATGTACTATGCATCTAACTGGACAAATAAGTATTTAATTATTCATAGAGGTGTAGAAGTTAATTCTTGTGGGTTTTGTGGGTATCCCGGAAAAATAAGTTTCGCCAAATTCGGCTAACTTTTCTTGATAAAACTTATTTATTTAAAATAGGTCTCGCAATTACTAATGATATGTACCGGGAAGTAATCAATTTTCAAAAGATAAGTTCGTAATTTGGTCAAATAATTATTTATCTCAAATCCCAAAAATTAGCTTTTTGTTTAGCTCATCATATATCGAGAAAAATTCGGTACAGCCAAATTGGAAAACTTTTATTAATAAAATTTTGAATTCAGAAATTCATGGTACGATTAAAATTTAAGTTCGAAATTTTTACTGAATGATTACTTGAACGACCGCTATAAAGTTAATATTCTGAAAAAGTTTGTTTTACAATTTGCCCAATTTAATTTTAGGTTTAATTTCCCATAATTAAATTTTCCGATTTTAATAGAATTTTGAGGGAATTTTTCTGGAGGCTGTCAGGTAAATTCTAGCAATATCGATGTGTTGTAGATGAAAGTAAATTAAATAATAATTAATTTGGGCACGATGATCAAAACGAACCGTTTGGCGGCTATCCTATGATCCTGAAAATAAATTAAATGAAACAAAATTAATAAAAAAAAATAATTGAAATGATTTCAATTTTTGGGATTTTCTTTTTGTCCAGACCGTAGGAAAATTTGAATTCATCGGAATTTTGTTCGGGATCAGGAAAATGCAATGATGGCAAATTGTTCCCAGACTATTTTTCGAAAAGATTAACCCGAAAACTGATTAACAAGATAAATAAACAACGATAAAAATGTGAAAAGAAGGGAAATGCGGCTAAAAATCTCGCACCGAGTATAATCATTTGTTCGCACGGAAACCCCCACCAAAATTCAGAGGTTAATTTTAAAAAAATTGTGAGAAATTAGTTTGTTCGTTATTTATCTGAGAACAGTTTTACGACATTAGATTTTCCAAACCCAAAGAAAATGTTTGGAAAAATTCTCTTTGTTGAAATTGGTTTCGAAGATAAATGAAAATTACAAGCGAATCTATATCTTAATTTTGACATTTAAAAAAAAACATAATTTTTTAACCAACCCCTTAAGGATTTTATATAATTATCTCAATGAAACCATTCATTCATTTAATGAATTTTAACTGAAATTTTGAAAATTAAAATTTCCCGGGTAATTATAACAATTTTTTTTGAAAAATTTTTATTTTAAAATTTCGTTCCCACAAAAACCCCCACCAAAATTCACGGGTTATTCAAACAAAAAATATTATGAGGAGTTAATTTGTTTATTGTTCACTTGGAAATTTGTTGCACTCCCCATACCGGAAGAAAAACATCCCTTGGTTAACAATAAAGGAGAGAAATATCATAGGATTTCCATTTTTGAAAGGACGGTAATTTACCTTAGCTTTTCGTGTGTTGGCGATTATTTTGTGTGATATTTTATTCATTTCGCAGATTTTTGTTAAAATGCTATTCAAAACACATTTTAAATCTTAAGGTACAAATTCTAAGACGGGGCCGTAATGTGGATATCTCGAATATAAAAAAGTACTATTGCGGTGTTATTAAGAATTAAACACTATTCCGCTAGAACTGACCCGCAAAAAAGCCATTCCATAATAAAGATGCGAAAATATCGACTCAAATGGGCTAAATTGTATAAATCATTCACAGAAAGAGATTGGAAATTACGAATTACGAATTTTTGGTGCGCTAAGAAAGCTTTAAATTTCAGTTTTAAACTTATACGTTTTAAAATCTATTTTCTATCGCAATAATTTAATGTCAATAATTTAATGAAATTTAAAATTGCCTGAAGAGAAGTTTATGAAACTTCCAAAAGCTTATCTAAAGCTTTTAATTAAAATATGATTTTAGTCATTATTAAATCTATTTTATCTCCTGATAAATAAATTTCAATGAAATTGGAAACATTCGTTAAAAAGCTCTGTGGTAAATTAAAATCTCCAAGAAAGCTTTACATTTCAGATTTAAATAAATATGTTTTGAAATCGATTTTTTATTTCAATAATTTAATGTTAACGAAATCTCAAATTCTCTGATAAAAGCTCTACCAAATTTCAAAGTGCTTATCTATCGGGAGCTTTTGATTAAAATGCCATTTTTTCCATTCCCTAACCAATTTTTCATTAAATTAGTTAAATTTAAATGAAATGTCAAATTTTCGGGAAAAACCTGTATGGGAAATTTATAACTCTAATAAAGCTTTACATTTAAGGTTTAAATTATATCATTATGATATCGTTTTCACATCAAAATAATTTATTATGTTTTTACGACTTTTTCCCGCCTATTCTATACTTTGCCCGATCTCATATCGACTTTTCAGAATTTTAATTCCAATAACTTTTTTTCTAAATTCTCCCGAATTTTGTCTGTAAAAAAGCCTGAAATATCAAAGATTGTCGGTAAATCGAAAATGTAATAGAATAAAGCAGTGATTACCAACGAAGCTTTTTTGAATGTGAAACATATAGCAATTTGGGTAAAATGGGTAGAGGCGTGGTAAACGGGAATAAAGTAATAAATGTTTAGAAATAGTCGGTGAAAAGACAGATCAAAGTAATAAAGTGGAAGAGTCAGAAGAAATTCTGAATAAAAAAAAAACAGGAAAATCTTACAAAATCCGTTCCGATTTGCCAGAAAACTTGTGAAACATAGTTCAGTATAAATCAGGAAAAGTTATACAAGATTCAATAAATTTAAATAAAAAACGAAATATAGCCAAAAACTTTATCAAACCATTGTAAGCTCAAGTTTTGAATTTAGTTTTTTCTTTTCAAAATTTATTTATTATCCAGATAACGGCCCATTTACGAAATTTAGAATTGTCCAAAAATTAAGCTTCAAAAAGCTCGAAAGCTCTTAGAAAGTTTAACATTAAGTGCCATTCTATATAATTCTATCTAATCTTTAGAAAATCTACTACACGAGCTGCCAATTGCTTATCATTTACATTTTTCTATAGGATGTTAGGCACTTTCTAGGATAAGGGCTAATATTTTGTTAAGGGACCATTAAATTCTGCACACCGTATGGATGTTGACCGCACGCCATTGCTCCCCTCCCCCTTTCCAAGTGACGCCATTGACTAAGTGACCCACGAGCTAGTATTTAAAAAGAAATGAACAAAATTTTACCCACTGCTCTCTACTATTAAATTAATTTGTTGTTTTCTATATATTTTCTTATCATTTAAATATGGCAGCCGAACACGTTTGGAGAGGATTCAGTCCCGTATAAATTACATGTAATTTTTTTTCTCTCTCACTTTGTTGCCATTCCTGGTTGTCTCTATTCTCAGGTAATTTTTATTCCTCTCACTTTGTTGCATTTCCTGTTACTACTCTCTATTTTCAGAGCAGAATAATAAATCTCACGGAAATAATATCAGCGAGATAATTATTACGTTATTTCACATTAAGGCTGGTCGTCCATTGGACGCGTAGTCGTCCGTATACCGGCGACTAGTCGTATGAATTTGAATCGACTGTAGGATTGTCCATTACAAACGACTAATTTATCTTTCTTACGTCAGACTAGTCTATTTTTTCTTATCATTTCGTTGCATTTCGAGCCGGATATTTTTTTAATTTGTACTTATTGAGGCGGCAACTAATATGAAAAAGACGAGAATATTGGGTTAGTGAAGTATTATAAGCATAAAATTATTTTATCAATATTCTTACATTCAGCACTCATTTCTTCTGCAACACAATTCCACAATTTCCGTTAACATTTTTGTCGTGATCATTTTTATCTCGGAAGTCCTACAATGACTTTTTCTCCCTCATAATATTTAATAGATTTGAATAATCCCATATCTTGCAACTCGATATAAAATTATGACAATAACACACTGACAACAACAGTCGTACCAAGTCGTACGGCTAAATCCCATTCAAAGGGGATCCAAGTCGCTAGTCGGATGAAGTCGTACGACTTGAATCGTATGTAATGGATACGGTGTACGCATTTCCCATGTAAGGGGATTAGTCGCACGTTGTCGTCCGTATACGGACGACTGCTAACTCGGACGACTACGCGTCCAATGCACGACCAGCCTAAGTCCCGCCGCATATTGGTACCAAACACACTGATTTTCACATGTTCTTTTGTATATCAAATACAGTTTCGTGGGTTTCTTTTTTGTTGTTATCTTTGTTGAGTGAGCTAGACGCAACGAGACATCCAAATAGTTTATAAATAAATTAATGAAATGAATATAGTACAAGTTTCTGCCTATGTTTGGTCCAATATGCGGCGGGCCTAATACATTATTGATAGCAGATGTCACCGTTAGGTGAGATAAATTCGGCACAGAATTGAATTTTTTCATTTAGTGGAATAGAAATGAATTCCACAGAACGGGAACCGACCTACAGAAATTAGTTTGGAATAATACAACGAAAAAAAATGTATTTGCGTCGGTTACCTTCTTAATATAACTCTAATAAAATGTCTTTAAGAACCCGTATGATTCGTGATAATTCCCGATAATTCTTTTTTCTAACAATTCCCTAATTTTTCCCGACCCTTTCCGAACATTCTCCAACCATTTCCAATAATTTCCAACTAATCCCGAATATTTTGCTCATCCACGGTGATGGGCCGCCGTTCTGATAAATTTAAATATTATGCAATTTCAAGCTGTGTCCCAAATTATCGATATCTAGGACGAAGGGACGTTGATTATAGAGGAACAATCACATTACAAATTTAAACAAATTTCATTGTAGTAACCCCAATCCATAGTCGTTTCGGTAAGACATGACTCGACTTAATTAAAAGAAAAATCGATTAATTTCATCTTGTCAGCCAAATCTCGACTATAAGAAATATCCATTGGATGTTCAAGAGGTTGGGCTACTCGTAGACAGCTCGGAACTTACGCCAATATGTCGACTCGTTAACAGAAAGCAAATATAAGAGGAGATCCCATCCCATTGATGGAATTTAGATTATTACCTAAAACGAAAAATCCGCTGGGTAACATCTCCTGAGCGTTAGCTGCATGATAATCAATTTGTGTTTCGTTGATGTTTCGTACATCGACAACGGTAATATAAGGCGGACTTACATCCGCTGCTACATTACTTGAATCTTCAAATGTTTCGTCGGGTGTTCGAGCTAAGTGTACCACGTAATCCTTACCATTTATGCCCGGCTAAAAAGAGTAAATTTAAGGTTTTGATTTGATTGCTGATTACTAAATTATCAATTTGTTTCCCCATCCCTCCCACTCATTACCTGACCGATTATCACTCCATATGCAAATTGTAAAGTTTCCAAGAGATTCGCTAAATATTTCTCGCATACACCTTCGGCTATAATTGATTTTCCCATTTTATAATTTAAAAAAATCTTAAAAAACACTTGTAAAAATTGATAAAAAAAATTGTTGAAAGTTTTTGACAAATCATCAAAATTAGGTTTGTTTTGACTGCCCCGAGAATTTCATTCCAAATGAAGCTGGTTTCAAATCTACTTTGTTTATCTCAATTTTTATCTGACAGATTCATTTTGCCGCCATGATGAAAATGTCCATCATTCGAAAGAAAAAAAACCCCAAGTTTTTCACTTTTTCTTGAAAAGGACGCCGGTGCGAACTGACTTACGAATTTTTAATTGTTTAAACATTTTAATTGATAATTAAAATTCAAAGTGTGTCATCAATTAAAATTGATATCTATTTGTTGTAAAATAAAACGTTAATTCTGATTTTCTGATTCACCCACATCCGATCTGAACGAAAAGATTTTGTTGCCGCAAAAATGTCGATGTCCATGTCATCGTCACAACTTATAAATAGTAAAGCGGGAAGTGGATGGCCACGGCACACAATCTCAGATACCCACGGTTCCAAATCAAGCCAATCCGTTACAATAAATCGGACGATTAAAGTGTAAGTAAAAATGTAATTAAAAATCAATTAATTAGGTTGAAAAAAAAGAAGAAAACGCTCGAGGAAAAACCAATATGGCCGAATGATGTTTTGTAAATAGGGTGGATCGATATTCGTTGTATTATGATTTCCCAGATTATAATAAATTTGATTGTTTTTAGATATCCGTTGACCAATTATACATTTGGTACAAAGGAACCCCTATTCGAAAAAGATCCATCCGTTCCGGCACGCTTCCAACGTATGCGTGATGAATTTGATCGGATTGGTATGCGACGTTCCGTTGAAGGTGTGTTACTTGTTCATGAGCATGGTTTGCCGCATGTGTTACTGTTACAGTTGGGAACGACATTCTTCAAGTTACCGGGTGGGGAATTGAATGCTGGCGAAGATGAGGTGGAAGGATTGAAACGTCTACTTACCGAGGTAAATTTTTCTTTATTCCATGTTCCGATGGGGTATAATGGTTTGTGCTAGCTCGATGAGCTTTCGCTACAGGTTCGGGTTATAGTACATTGATTTACGTTTACAACTTACTATTGGTACTTTTGCCAAGCGTTTTATTTTTGTTATATAAACACATGGTTTGTAATTGGATATCCCATTCGAATATGCATAGCAATGAACAGTTGAACCAGTTTTAGTTTGTTGCTTTTAATAGCTTGACTTTTTTTTCCTTGGCGATTTTTAATACATTCGGAGCAAAGAGTTAGTATGTTTTCTGAAAAACCTGTACACAAATACAAAGGTGTTCGAATGGAGATTGTAAATCACTATAATGTAGACTAAATCCTATAATCCTGAGACTTAACTGTTATCCGCTGACAAATAAATTCGATTGGTCGGCTAAACGTCGGCTGGCCTATCCCAACGCAAAAAGAAAGACACAATCGCCCAATATATTATATGAACCAATTTTTATGAATTGAAAAGTTTAACGTCTTCCGACTCTGGAGGTTAACATCGTTATCGAGTAAATTTATTGAATAATCCGATATAAAAAGTGAAAATGCGCCTATTTAAAAGTGTAAAATTAAAAGGGAAAATCATAAACAATGAAACAGAAATGGAAATTCATTAATTAAAAAAGGGAATTTCAGATGAGTCAACTAAACTTAATAAAACTTAATAAAATTCACTAATAAACGCATCTATTCAAACGAGGAAGACTTAAACTAATTTTGGAAGTAATCGTCTAAATCACTCCCAACCACATTCATCTGATATATCGAATACTTCTCATATACCACAAAGAGGTGTTGAAGTACGGCGGAGATTAAAACACAATGAGTCTTTTTTTATATTTTTTATTCAAATTTATTAATACAAATATAGAATTTCAAATATCAATATCTTTTCAATAATTTTATCCGTACTAAATTTAGAATTTCTGACATTAAACGCTTGACAAACAAATAAAGGGTTTTAATCATTCATTTTATTTATCTTTACGTATAACTTTGTAATATGAAAACGAGGCAGTTTTAGCGACCGTACCGTAGTAGCATTGAATAATTATATATTAGAAGCTTCTCTTTCCTCTATGAGTTTTTCATAGAAAACGATAAATAGCGACGGGTCCTAAAAAACTTTTTTTCAAAAAGCTATGGTTTTGTTGATGCCTTTGCTAAATTCTTTAAATACATATCATTTCCATTATAAAAAAT
>JANTOP010056219.1:0-23128 GCA_027564815.1 Symmerus nobilis | reverse complement strand
TTCTTTAGACGTGCTGCTACCGGGAGATCATCGATCTCCTCGGTAAACCTTCTAAAACTTTCTCTTTTCGCTTTCCTGATTTCTTTATTGTATACAGTAAGTGTTTTGAGATAATTTTCCCTATCAAAGGGGTTACCATGGCATAGTTTTTTCTGACTTCGTCCCACGTATCTGAAATTTGGCATATGGGTAGCCCCAATCCTGGAGAAGCATTTCGTATAATCTTGGTTCGATATCCGCTACCCCCTCCCGTAAGGAGTCTTTGAAAGTACGAAATTTCCAAATCTCAGAGGCTCAGAAGTTGCAGAAGTAGGGGAATTACCGAACCGAAATTCATATTAATTGAAAGATCGATCTTTGCTATCTTCTAGAAAATCTAAAAGTCCAAAATTTCCTCTTCTCTTCCCTTTGAAAAAAATGTATTCCACCCACTATGCATGAAAATTGATCTGAATGGAGAAAGTATAACTCCGGAATGGGAGGGAATTCAGAATTTATCTAACAACCATTCGAAACATAGGTTCTTCGGGAATCATTTCAGGTTGTTTCCAGATATGAATCCTGTGGGAGAAATAGATTTTCTGGAAGAATCTCTGGAAGGTAACCAAAACCAAAAAAACAAATTGATGAATTCCAGATCGGAACGAGATATCATGATGAGACTCGTCCTGATTCTATTCGATAAAGTTTATTTGGATAGGATTTCTTAGGAATCTTCCGAGGTGGAGGCCTTTAAATATACCCTTACATTTGAACTAATTTTTTACTTCTAGATTGCGATCCGAAAGGTCTATAATCTATAGACAAACTGATTACATAATTATACTCTACATTAAGTCTGTTATCATGAGCCAAACGACCAACCTCCAAATCAAGAAAAAGTTATTTTTCGAATTTTTGGAGCTTTTTTTCAGATCTCAGCTGCTGGACTAGATAGAGCAACACGGTTTTCGGGAAAGTGGGCAGCTATGTTTTATAAGACTTTCAGCGTTTATAGAGCTTTGATATTCCTATTAATAAAGGACCGTTGAAGGTTTTCTAAGGAACTTTTCTTAAAATTTTAAATTTCGTTCAAAACTAATTCATTGGATTGAAAGCAGATTTGGAAACGTAATCTCCGAAACTCAAAGTTCTATTTGAGCTTTAAAGTTTTTAAGGAGCTTCCACACGAAAACTAAAATTTGTACCCTTTTAGTTATTTGAAATTTTTAACATTTAATTGAACATAAATTCAAAATTGATAAAAATGAACAATTAAACATTAGGCCTTCGGTTGAGCCCTCTTTATCTTCTTCTTTATGTAACGTCTACCTAGAAAAAGTCTTAAGATATCAAATAATAAATGTAAAATAAATTAAATTAAATATTTTCTAAAAGTTGATTTATTCAAAATTGTTTAGTTCAAAAAGGTTTATTTTACCTGTATTTTAATTCGGACCAGAGTAACCTAATTTTAAAGCAGCTCTGAAAGGCAACCGTTAGAAGCTTCGAATGTGGTTTGTGTAACAGCTTAAACGCTTTTTTATTTAACACCTTATTAGCAGCGTATCTTCCATTTAAATATTTCAATAAATGGCAGATATTGGCCAGTATGGATACTATGTGGTCTAAGTTATCTTAATCTAATCTTAATCTTAGACTTATCATAAATTTCTTATAACCTAAACATAATGTTATCTTAATTTTATCTTAATATTATTGTCAACTTTTTAAAGAACATAAAATATCGTCTTTCAAAGCTGCGATATCTGCAGATCTCCGCTTTCTCGCTTAGCTTTCACTACAACCTTCGACCTGAAAAGAGATTCCACTTCAGAACGGATCAGGATTCCAAATCCAAGGTTCTTTAATTGACGGGACATTCAAAGAAATTCAGGGAATCCATAAGTTTGATGCCATCATGTTCCGACATTCTTAATGTTCTAAACAATTTTTCTGATTCCATATGTGCTCTTCGCTTTATAGACTGCACGCCAATGCCTAAATATTTTTTCCTTAGACATTACGACAGCCGATTTAGAATAGAGTAATAAATTTCATCTTATGAAGAAAACTTTTCATCCGAATATTCTAAATAAATATTAATGTCAGAGTATGATAATTTAATATCTCATTAAACATTCTGGAGAGACAGCGGGGCCATTAAAGTTGTAAGTCCGTCTTAGAATAATGAGATTTCATCTCAAGTAAGGGAGTAATTTTAATATTGCATTTTACTACTTAAATGAATCATAAAATGTAATGCAACCGAAGATGAAGAAAATAAAATCCCTTTGCCATAAAGATGGGGGTGGATGGAGTGGAAGAATTTATAGAATGGAATATTCGTCCTTTGTTTTTATATATTCAACATATTACAATAAGATAATTTACATAAAACATGAATCCTTTTTAGTATAATGACAGTCACTTTTCACCTGCTTTTCATTCTTTTAGATGATGCGATCTTAGACTAAACTAGAAAAAAAAAACTGGGAGATTTTCTATTCTATTATCCGCAAAAAAGGATTGCCACCCATTCCCATAGCTTTGTCCTAAAATAACCAGTTCACAAAGCAACACAACAAGAAAAAAAAAACACAAAGGTTCTAGATACTTCAACTCCATTCTATATATGGAACCCAGATGAAAACCATTATAAGAATGACAACAGGTGCTGACAATGAACATGGGTTGTTCCCATCTCGTTTTTATTACCCTACAACTTTTATCTTCTGTTGTCTTAAGTTAATCAACCTATCCAAAGATTGTTGTTACATTATTTTTTCCTTTTGCTCTACAAGTTTGTTGTATTGCCCTTTTGTCTTTTCTTTTTCTGGGATATCGTACCATGAAAATGTTTTTTCTCGGGAAATTATGGGGGATTGGTAGAGTTGACGTCTAATGGACTTCTTAAAAATTCTGCTATCAGTATACTATAGGGTGACCATTTATTTAATTTATTTTTTAAGTGGAATGTAATTATGTTCAATTAAACATTTTCGTGTAATTAAGTAAGAATTCCCAAAAGAAACCCGAATATATGGTTGGTTTGGCAGTGGGTGAATCTTCAGGTGGAAAATAATCAAGGTAATAAAGGAGGTGAAAACGTTCGATTCGTTAAGTTCGGATTCAGTAATTTCGTTAATTGAAACTCATTTTCAGATATTCCTTGAAGTACCCATATCTAAGTATATGCAACTGTTATTGGGTCTTTCCATTCATTCAAATTTCGTAATCATTTAATTACCTCCCATTATCAATTATCGCTATCTGACTGTTGAAGTATTTAATTTTGTCAGTCTTCCGGTCATACTCTTTAGCTGTAATATTAGTGATAATTGTAGTTTCAGTCAAGTTTCATGTGTTCAGTTCGAGGTAACCTAGAAAATTTAGATCGCCGAGGACTGATTTTAAGAATTCAACTTAAATATAATGGATCTATTGTAGTATTGCAATAACTAGAGCTTAACGTCCGATATTAAAAGTGTGCTGATGTCTGTAGGGATTACTACTTGTTAATGGGGTAAATCAGAATAAAATATAGTAAAAATCCAGACATTGCTTCACAATTACAGTTACAGTTATAGATTATAATTTAAATTTACTTGTTAATACATTGAATTAATCTTCAGAAAGTATCGTTGGTTACATAAACTACGAATGCAAGGAATGGGAATCAGAAGGTAGCTTATGGGCAGTGAGTGCCTTTATTATATGGGTGTATGTTATTTAAGAGAACGTTACTTAGAAATTGTATAACATTTTTTAGAAAAACGTCAAAGATAAGCTCTTGGTAGTTCATGTATTAGGCTTTCTATTGATTAGAAAAGAACGTATAGCGCCCAATAACTGTGTGGTTGGTGGCTAACTTAGACGAATTCGTACCGATCGAATATCGGGATCAATATTCACGAACTTGATGAATAATGACAATTGCACACCCTCTTGGCCTTTTACCGAGATATAAGCCGTAAAGGTGAACCTTTAAAAACAGCTCTAAAAACCTTTCTAATTCTCCGGTCTAATGATCTTGGTACCTAGATACCAACTGCTGTAGACTTGGGCTGAATTAATTTTTCCTGGATAGTCGATGCGCTAAATTAACCGAATTGACTCCGTGTTGCCATATGGCAACACCTAAGTCAACGCCTATCTTCGCGTAAACTATGCATGGGCTAGATGGGACATTGTCTATGTAGTTAAAATGAAAAAGTTAGAAAAAAAGTTCTGAGTCAATTCGGGTTAAAAAGAAATTTCCCGGTTTGGAGAAAAAAAAATCATTTAAGCTAATTATGAGCTTTTTGTAAAAAATTTTATTATTTTCCGATATTACCATGAAATTAATAATTAGTTTTGAAATTTTATTACAAAAATTTTGCCCAATTTGGTTGAATTTATTTTTCCTGTATAGCCGAAGAGCTAAATTAAAAACTAATTTCCCGGTTTTGGGAAAAAAAATCATTTAAGCCAATTTCGAGATTTTAATAAAAAATTGATTATTTTCTGATATATCTCTTTGCTAACCGCGGGATGAATCTTTAATTTTGAAATTTTATTAATAAAGTATTGTCCCTCCCAATGTTGGAAGTTCATTTGTTAGAAAAATTCCTTGCAGACGTCGAGTTGGGGTCAGCCATTAATAAATCAGTTCTGTTGCTATATTTTCCTGTATTTACAGTCTCATTTGATACAAATCTTCAAATTATGTAATTACTTTACGTAGAGAATCTCATTCAGAAATAACTTGATGATATTTTAGCCATTGTAAGTTTGTCGTCAATTTAAAAATAGAATATGATTTTTCCCGGAAAATGTCTAGAAGCGAAAAAGATCTTAAAAAGATTTTCTGGGTGTTCGCTAAAATTATGCTCCGGATTAACTTAAAATTGTATAGGAAAGGGAATAATTCATTTTTACCAGCTCATAACTGTTTCGAAAATTTGATTTCCCCTTAAATCTTGAAATTACTTTTTAGTTTAACTCATAAAGTAGTAGGTATTCAGGGAAAAACTTTCAGCCAAATCGGGTGAAGTTTTTTTGTTTTTTTTTTTATTTTTTTAATTCATTTAAGAATGTTGGTCGAAAATAGCAAAAATTAACTAAAATTAAATAATTTTTGAAAGCTCCTAAACTCGTTCAGAAATTTTTTTTCCGAAAACCCTGAAATTAGTTTTTAGTTTGTCTCATTAAGTATTCAGTAAAAAACTTTCAGCTAAATCGAGTGAATTTTCTTTAAAAAATTTTAAATTAGAAAATTTGATCAAAAAGAGGAAGATTATTAACTGAAGCTGAATTTTTGAATTGAATGAATTGCTCGTAACTCGTTTAGAATAATTTTTTCCCCAAAATGCTAAATTAAATTCTAGTTTACCTCATCAAGTATTCAGAAAAAAATGTTTCAACCAAATCGAGCCAATTTTTTATTGAAAAAAAAATTCCATTTAGAAAATTTGATCCAGAAAATAGCTAAAATGAAGAGAATGATTTCTACCGAAATGAATGGATTTTTTAAACGTTCGTAACTCGTTCAAATAATTTTGCATTTTCAAAATTCAAAAATTGGTTTTTAGTTTACCTTATCGAGGATTCAGAAAAAATTGTTTAACCAAATCGAGCCAATTTTTTAATAAAAAAATTTCATTTCATCAAATTTTGGTTAAGAAAAATGTTATTTAATAATTTTGAACACAAGGCAAATTGGCTGAAAATTGTTAGCGAGAAATAAGGACTTTGAAAGCTTATAATTCCTAGAATTTTTTTTCAGAAAACCAGAAATTAGTTTCTGGCTTACCTCTTCGTGTATTAAGGAAAAAATTTTCACCCAAATAAAATCCTACCAAATCCTGAAAATTGTTTTAAGTTTACCTTCTCAACTATTCAGGAAAAACATTTCAGCCAAATCGAGCAATTTTTTGTTAAAAAAGTTCAATTTGAAAATTGTAATAAAAAACGAACAAGAAAATTTATTGAAAATTATTAGAGAAAATCTTGATTTTTCAACCTCAAAACTCGTTCAGAAAAATTCTTTTTTTTTAATTCCTCAAACAACTGACTTTTAGCTTACCTCATCAAGTATTCAGGAATGAACTTTCAGCAAATTCGGGTGATTTTTTTTTTAAACAGATACGTCTGTTAACGCCATAAGGTAAAGAAGGCAACGGGAAACCATTTGATTTCTCCGAGTTCAATGGAAAAATTCACAGCACTGCGATAAATCCTTGGATTGAACATTTTTATTCTGGGTATAAACGAAATGATGCGGAGGATTAATTAAATATTAGCAATCGAAGTTAACATTAAACTTGAACTTAAGTTTAAGATTAAAATTAAAATTAAAATTCAAATTCAAATTCAAATTCAAATTACAATGGATTCTCCTAGGGAAGAAGGGTGTTTTATGGTTCGAAAAAACGGTACATAAATCACAATTCACGGCCATATATCAGAAACTCTGGGAGGACTCCGCGAAATTGCGGGTAATATTTAGGCACCGGATCACCTGTGCAGTCATCTGTAGACCACCTAAACTGAGAATAGCTTAATTCTCTTGCAAGGTGCAACTTTGATCCGAAACAACTATTTGAATAATTGTATTTTCGAATTTTGTATGGAATTTGAGAAGAGAGGTGGCTTGGAAAGGGACGAAGAGTATTCTGTACTTTTCAGACAATTCTCTTTTTAAATAACTTTATTATTATCAGATTTTTAATGGATTGCGATTTTAAGTATGAGATTAAGGGGTAATGCTACTCTAGCGCCCGAAACAACCTATATTTTTTTTTGTTAAATACAAAATCTCTATAAACAGCTTTATTGTACATACTACACAGTTCAGAAAAGGAACCCTCTTCTAAAGAAGACCGTTCCGTGGACAGAAAGATGTCTGTCTCAATCCTATAGCTGGAACAAAAAACCAAAATTTGTTCAGGTCTATATAAGATAAGCTTGCAAAATACGTACATGGTTATGATTTCTGAGAATTGAAAGAAATGTGAGGGCAGGTGTAGGTGCAGTAGTATATTTAGAGGAATATTCAAGTGAAAATTCGTCCAGCAATTAAACTAGTTAGCATTGTGAGGTTGATATTAAGAATATTCGACTTAATTTCTATATGGAGGCGAGAGAATTATTTACTAAGGGGTCGGTCTTCTATATGTTTCTAGGAATTTCTTCAGAATTGTAAAAAATGTAAGAGAAATCTACTGATATCCGATAAATTAGTAAATTTCATGGAGACATTGGAAAATATCGAAATTAAATTAGAAAAAAATAAGGAATTAAAAATTTTACGAAAACTACATTTTGAAAATATAAATATTTTTTGAAAATTAGAAATTTTCGTAAAACAACAAAATTGTAAATTTTTGTGTTATTTTAGAATTTTTATGAAATATTCGAATTTTCATAAAATTTTCCAATTATGGCAAAATTTTTCAATTCAATTCCAAATTCAAAATTTTCTATAAATTTCAAATATTTTTATAAAATTTTTGAAATTTTTAAAATTAAAATTTTTTTTTAAAATTCGTTTCCCAAAAAAATTCTTCGAATTTTTCTAAAATTGTCTGGTTTTAATAAATTGATATAATTTTCGAGAATTAAAAGCTCGGCAAAGTTAAATTTTTACGAAATTTAATAATTATAATTTAATAATAATTCAAGGATTCAATATTAATAAATCTATTATTAGATTAAATAAATTAAAATTAAGTGATCGTCGAATGGGTCTTATTGATACTGGCAATGAAGATGATGACCCTATCTTAGCAGTACATGAATAAAGCCTTAAATTATGTTGAAATTCGCAACCCATCCTTTGGTGATATAAAATTTTTATTAAATTAAATCCGCTATCAGGTATTATTATCACTCATCCCCGCTTTCATATCCATATTTTTTACGACAGTTTTGTTCCAAAGAGCCCCAATAAAAAATGGTCATTATTTCCACGGCTTTTTATTTTGATTCCTGTCAACACCGGGTATTATAAGTGATAATTAAAAAAAAAAAGAGAGAGAACAGCACCATTGCTTCGCTGCCTAAATTGTCATAAATATATATTTCATTTCATTGTACACCAGAATGTAATGAGGTATATCCTTATACAACTGTTGTTACAGCGCAATTATGGTAACGTCGGTTCAGCGTATGTATATCGCTTATATGCCACTAAGGATTAATTTCCATCCCCATCATAATTTCAGTTATTTCAATATTTTCTTTCTCCATAACGTTCATTATCAACCAGGTGATACTAACCCGAACGGGTCTGAAAATAGATCCGGAACGACGAGAATTCGAAATTATTGTATAAGAAATATTACCGGTACTTTATAGCTTCTACCGTGCCTTCGCGCGGGATATATTTTCAAATGACATAAAAAGTATTTATTTCCGGGGACGTAGTGCAGATGAGGAAACATTTATCCTTACATAAAAATTTGTCATGTTGAAAAGGACGAATGAGAAATAATAAACGTATAAAATATCTTTTTTGTAGTCAGTATACTATAATACGATGATAGAAACGTGATTGTTTGTAACGTATGATTTTCGAGATACGATTATAATTATATATAACGAAATACTGGGCTACTAGGCTCAGGGATGTCCATTAAGTCGTTTATAGAATATTGACCAACGTTTACCTAGTCGCTGGGATATCTAAACTAACGATCCTTCCCCTCCATTTATACGTGTATGGGAGCAGAAATTTTGATGATTCTATAAAATGTTCTCAACTGTAATTGATTAAACTAACAAGCAACAAGGAAAAGGAAAAATAAATAATAATCCCTAAAGCTTATGAATATTCAATTTCCAGACATATTCAAGGATGTAGGTGAAGGATTATTGGGATACAGCTTTCGATTCTTTTGAATTGACTTTGTATCCTTTATAATATCCGATGGGCTAAATTAAGCGGTCATCTGAGTACCTACCTGTTAATGGATTAATTCTGTAAGCAAAAATCGTTAAAGGACATAAAATTCTAATTCTATCAGTATTCCAGTCAGTACTAAGCCTAATGAACTTTACATCATTTTTACCATATTGAGATTTTGATCTCGCATACCCTGTAGCCTATAAATTGGATTCAGTCAGTGACGTGCAGTATAATACGCAGAAGGAGCAGATTACACCTGAAATATTAACAAAATCATAACCAATTTATATTGCCGCAAATTGCTAACTTAAAGGAGGGGGAACGAGACGCTATCCAAAAAAGTCTCAAAACCTGGCTTGGGGCATTTACCTGGAGATTCTAAAATTTCTGGTTAAATCCCAACAATTTAACGTTATTGAAATTTAAAATTTTCTGAAACGAAGTTTAAGAAACTTCCAGATGCTTAACCAAAGCTTTTAATTATTATAATTATATTTAATTCATTATCAAATCTATTTTATCTCTTTTATCTATAAATTAAATCGGAAACTTTCGTTAGAAAATTCTGTATAAAATTAAAGCTCTACTAAAGCTTTAACGAATTGAATTTAATTGAAGGCAAATTATCTTAAAAACATTCATTATTCTTCCCTGGCCTTTCTTGAAAAATTCATCTATCGGACTGAAATTTTGCAGAAATATATGCTTTTAATGAGCTTTTGAGATTTTTGAAGCATTTCTTGGGCGAAAATTGGAAATTTCGTGAAAGGACCGATATCTAGATAGGAAATAGATTTTAAAACGTAAAAAAATTAAGTTCGAAACTTAAAGCTTTCTTTGAGCTTACAATGGACTGAGAACGACTTTTGCGAAAATTTCCTATTTTATCTATATTTAATGAGTCGAATAAAAATTATATTCCAAATTATATAAAATAAATCAGCATTTTAATTTTAAGCTTTCAATGAGCATTCGAGATTTTGAAAGCTTTATTTTGGAAAAAGTTGACATTTCGTTAAAGGATCGTTTTCTGAATAGAAAACAGATTTTTTCTCGTAAAAAATCAAGTTCGGAACATAGAGCTTTCGTTGCGCTTTTAATAGTTTGGACAAGCGAATATTAGCGCGAAAAATTAAAAATAGTGCGAAAATTCCGTATTTCATTTAAATTGAATAAATCAGATAAAAATTCGGTTTCAAATCATATAAAATGACATTTTAATTTTAACCTTTCACAGAGCTTTCGAGATTTCTAAAGCTTGTTTTAGGGAAAATTTAAAATTTCGTTAGAGGATCGATATTTGGATGGAAAAAGGATTTTAAAACATAGAAAATATGGTTCGGAAAATAAAGCTTTCTGGGAGCTTTTAAGTTTTTGTAGAGGTTTTGTACGAAATGTTTAGTTTTGAAATTATTTTCCTCCACTAATTTATAAACTTTCTGATTCATTACATTTTTTTGCATCGGAAAAAAATTATCGGGTATTAAGTTGCGAGCTTTTACGAATTTTTGGCCGTACGCCACTGATTCAAGTGGAATTAAAATCCTTTGCTATTTTTCAACAATAAATTAGAGATCCTGATGTCGAGAGGTATGTCAAAGTTAATCCTCGCTTAAGTAAATATTGGAGTGTTAAAAATTTTATGTGCTAAAGTTAAGGGCGTAGTTGACATAGTACTGATAAATTTATCAGTACAATAATCATGTGAGGGGTTAGCAAAATTAACACATAATATAAGGAGTATAATTTTTGACTTATCTTATAATAAAGACTATTTACGGCACCCTCATAATAAAATAAAATAATCCATGAGATGTTTGTAATATGGTTTTTTACTATAACTTATAGTCTATAAGAATATAGTGAACCCATATAACTGTGAATAATTCCAAAAGATAATAAAATATCATCACTTAGTAATGGAATTCAAAAGGGATTAAATGGATAAATTTCTATTCGAAGTCATATTAAATTAATTTCAAATAAAGGAAATAGACTTCCGATGAAAAAAATTCGTTAAAGGAGAAGTAAAATAAATATATCTAAAATATCCTTCTATTTTTAAGAAATGATCCAATTTGGCTCTAAATTAAACTCTAAAGTAAAGTGGAATAGCGTGCTAAAACATGTATAACTAAAACTCAGTTTAAAATTCCGATGATTAAGTTCAATATTACTCTAGAAATGAAAATTTACCATATCCGAGTAATTTTAAACTGTTAAACTATTTAAAAAGGGCTTGAATACGACTTTAATTATTATCATTATAATAAATTGACAAGAGTCTGTCTATAATTGACTAATTAAGATGGGTAATTGAATTTTATTATCATTAATTTACCAACTCTAAAGTATAAATTTATAAAATTTGAAAATATACAGGAATAATGGAAACTCTAAATTCCCACAAAAGAAATACTAATTAATAAATTAATTAAAATTAACGTTATTCCAAATAAGGATATTTATAACTAATCTAACAATTATGTTAATTAAATGTATATTGAAACAATTATAATTAAATTTCTAATTGTTTAAATACCGATTATAATCGGTATTAAAATTCTTGGGTTTCCTTGCTCAATTAAATGAGTAAATATGTAACATATTGTGTTTCATTAATTCACATCCGTATAATATACATACTCGTAAATAATAATCACATATAGGTAAAGCTTAAGTAATTGAAATGTGAAATGACTTGAGGATGAAGAAAATATTCAAGGGGATATTTATATATAAAAGAAAAAAAGAAAAATTAATAATTAAAATAAAAGTTTTCTCTCTATCCTTCCCTGATAATGTTTTAAAATCTTTTCATGTTTCATTTAATATTTATTTGAAAAGGAGTATTGAAGGAATAACCAAAATTCCTACAAAGTTGTTTCTCAATTTAATAATAAATTTATAATATTTGTTGTAGAATCAAAAATAGAAAATAAATCAATTATAATTTAGGATAATTCTTTCCAGGAGAAAATAGGTAGAAAGGATGCATCCTAATTTTCCAAATAAAAATTGTTCGAATATCGCATAATTTTCGAAAAGTACAGCATGATGTATAATATATGAGGTCACTTAGTTCTTCTTTGATATAACGCGAATGTGTTATTTATAAGTTACTAGCTGACCCGGCCGACGTTGTCCTGTCCAAACGTTTTATATCCATCCTTCGAATCGTGAGTTATCCCATAGACAAAAGCAGTTTAATATTTTTCTTTTCCGTTTTCCGAGCAACTTTTCTAATTTTCTTTTCCTGAAAAACCTTATTCAGACTATTACGAATATTAGAAAAAAAATGAGCCAAATCGGTCCAGCCGTTCTCAAATGATGTGCTTACCAAGGAACAGCATTTAATTTTCATTTATACGATATAAATTTAGAAAAAAATTAGAAAAGAGCACTTTATTTTAAGGAATGAATTTAAACGCTTTCAGATTCTTCTGAATTTTGCAATTCTCCGGGAAATATGTCTCCGGGAATTTTCCTTTCTCTAAAAACCTTATTCGGATCAGAGGCTTGATGTCTAATGCGCGAAAGGCGCATGCACCTTCTCGAATTTCTCAGGGTAACCCTTTAATGTTTGTGTATAGTTAGATCATTTAGATCATCCTTAAGATGATTCCATTACGAAATGTATAAAATAATGCTAACATTGTCCTAGCATTCCCAAATTTTCTCTTTCGATTTTCCGACTTCTTCCAGAATTTTCATCAAATTTTTTTCGATTTCTTCTATTTTATATCCATAGAAATTTGCAGTATAATGACTTGCCTCATAACGGACAGTTAGTTGTCTAATAGAAATTGTCATTGCCGCACTTTTCCCCTATTTTGATTCAGATTTTTCCCGACATTTATCTGAAATTTCTCCAATTTGTCTTGACATTTCCTGCATCTTGTAATGCCCAAATATTTTATTTAAAATATTGTTAGTATGTAAGCATATTTTAAAACTAGTTAGGTGGCCCACTTCATGTAGGGGCCCACCAGATAAAACGAAGACCATACCCCGAACGATAAATAGAACCGAACCGATAGAACCGTTATGAAGGTTGTTGGCTGGTTGGATCGAATAAAAAATGAGTTGGAGATTTATTCGAGTACCAGTGATCGGAAGCAGAACGTGATCAAATATATTAATTTACACGTGATTTTAAAATAAATGAAAGTAAATTATTGGAAGTGCATAGAAGTGATAGATAAAGGCAAGGAAAGGGATTTGGATTTGGGGATCATATTTGGATCGGAGAAATTATCAAGATATCGGATACCAGCGGACAGCAAAATAAGTAACGGGGAGGTTACGGCGGAAGGCATTCGGTAGAGGTATTTTTTCTGGTGGGCCACGTTAGGGTAGCTATAAGAAATTATTATCCATTTTTTGTTTTGTGAGGCATTAATAAATAATTTTTAAAGTACATTTTTGGTTATTCAGTTAACAGTGCCATCCCAACCAAAACGGCTTGGGGTTGCAATCTTACTGAATTTTATTGGCATTTTTTACCTACTTACCATTTATGTCGACTTTTATCAACTTCTCTGCCCTCCTCTTCTAGAAAAATTTGCGCTTTTCGCACTTCTCCAAGTTTGTCGGTATTTTCGTACGTTTTTCTGATTTTACATTTTTCTAAGGAGTGTTAGATTTTTGCCGATTTTCTCAAATTTTCCCTTATCTTTTCTGTCTTTTATCTCTCGTTTTCGCGACTTTCCAGACTTTTTGATTTTCTTTAAAAATTTGGCAATTTATTTGACTTTTCCTGAATATTTCCCGCATTTAATTGAATTATTTTAATATCGGCCAATTTATTCCTACTGTCTCAATATGTCTGAAACATCGACTTTTCAACAATGCTAGATGTAATAATATCTCCCCTTAAACTGGGTAATCCGTCCCTGCATGGTCAAATGCGTGATTAAAGGGTCGTTGGAAAAGTATAGATAAATTTCGTTTTTAATGACGTATAACATTTTTCAATCCGACATTGGATGCTTGCGGTCAAACAAAAAAAAATGTTTCTGCTAAATTGCTAGCAAGCAAATAATTTAGCATTTTTGAAGGTAATGCAAAAATGATAATTGAAATCACAAAAAAATGAATAAATTTGTAATACAATTTTTTCGAGACATTAGAATTTGGAAAATAAAATTTGAAAAAAATTATCCTTTTCCAACGAGCTTTTAATCAAGCTTTTATGTCAAGAATTATAGGATATATACGAGATACAAGGGGTTATAATATCGATATACCCTCCTCTTCTTCACATCTCATCATTCCGTATCCATCTCCCGAAATTCGATTCTGCAAAAACGAATCGCCCAGTATATTCATATTATACTGATTTCTTAAAGTTATAATAAAGAGTCTTATTATTTTTCGTTTCCTACTTTTCCGATATCACTTGCAGTGGCCACGATATCTTCCGAACCGTTTATGTTAAATCAAAACCAAATTAAATTGGGTTAGTACATAATATTGTATTATTAAGGGCCCGACGTGCAAGAATTTTGAAAAATTTTGGTTTTTAAATGACAATAATTTTATTGAAAGATCAGGTTTCCAGGGTGGTCAAATTCTGATTTCCTCGCAGTCAAGAAAAAAAATTCAATGGCATAAAAAATCACTTTCAGGCCATGCTTAGGGATTACTATACCGGTAAACTAAACCAGTAAACCGATAAACCGAATCAAAATGCATAATTTTAATACCGGTTCGATCATTACCGGAAAATTCGGTGAGAAATTATTATAAAAACCCAAGAAACTACAAAAAGCAGACATTTTTTTGTCTACCGCTTTTAATTTTTTAACTTAAAAGTGACCCGTTTCTAGATTCTAGAACTACCTAATTGTTTACGTTTTTATTATTTGTGTTTATTATATTTTATAAATGTTTCGATTTATGCAAAATTCTGTATCGAGCCTTAGCAATATATGTATTCCACTTTAATAATTCTACCCCGCATTTAATCGGGGAAGAATTTGGTGGGCAACATATTCACCCAAAAAAATGGTTTATAATAAAATACCACTGACTTAGTTAATACTCACATTTTGGTTGATTTTGACTCGCAGCCAAGAAAGGTTGCTGACCTTTTGTCTATCTAGAATATGGCCCCTGAAACGACTTTTCGATATTCGAAATAGTTATTAGTGAAATAGCACTTTGAAGGCACAGCTGCAACGATATTAACATATAAAATATATGCACGATGGCGTGCACGATTGCGGTCGATCTAATTAACATACAGTATTGCGGTTTGAAGTCACTTGTAGAGAGCTATTTTTATGGGAGCTTAACGTAGGAAAATCTCTAAAAAGTTTATTTGCAGTATTTTTTACAGCGTTGCAAATAAGATCGTAACTATATGACAGGAGCATAGATGATTTATGCTTCTTGTGAGCATATTTTAAAAAGATGATACATTAAAAATTCATTGATTTAATTTCTATATATCATTTTATAAAATGGATTTATTTTTATTTTTTATTAGAAATAAAATATGTTATAAATTCCATAATTTTTAAACTTTTATTAATAATGTTCTGCATTTCAGAATAATTTCAGAAAATGTGCAAGATTACCGGTAAATTACTGGTGATGAATTTGCAATCTCTAGCCATGCTTATTATCATTAAAAAATGCATGACAAATTTGGGATTAGAGTGGTCTAATACTTTTTGAGAAATTTTGACCACTGCAGCGACATTTTTCAAGAAACAATATTTTGAGACAATCGCGTCTAAAGTTTCAAGTTCTTGTGTTTCATAGTTCAAAAGTAGCTTTTTATAACGCCACTAACTTTGGAAACGGTCTTAAGAAATTTTGATTTCTTCATTTTTTAGGATATTTGAAGAAAATGCAAGAAATGAATAATCTATTTTTCCTATCTATCTACCTAGGCCTGGGGTCGGCATCCTGCGGCTCGCGAGCCACATGTCGCTCTTTGGACGTAAAGCTGCGGTTCTTTAGTTCCATAAGCAAATATTATTTATTTTATCATAAAAAAACATTTAAAAATCGTTCTGAATCGATTAACGAGGATTAGGCACCGTTTCTATCTCTCAACCACTTGTACTCGCTTTTCACCGCACCCCTCCCCCGTGACACGTGTCATCACTGTCATCAGTCCGTCGGAAGCTCTCGAATGACGCCGTTGCCGGATGTTTCTATGTAGGTTTTAATTCGCTTTCGACGCAAGACAATTTGGCGTCTTCGCCAGTGCTTTGGCTGTGACGTATAGTTTGTTGTTTCAAGTAAAAGAGTTAGAAGCGAATTATCTTCTCAAAGTTATGTATGTAAGTTATGTTTGTTACGAAAAACTCGCACACAATAAGAAATCAAATTTAGAGAGACACTTCACTAAAAAACATACTCAGTTTGCTAGTAAATATCCA
Source organism: Symmerus nobilis (assembly GCA_027564815.1). Lineage (NCBI taxonomy): Eukaryota > Metazoa > Arthropoda > Insecta > Diptera > Mycetophilidae > Symmerus > Symmerus nobilis. The sequence continues at coordinate 6,862 of JANTOP010056219.1, read as the reverse complement.
GCCGGCGAAGAACGAAAAAAAGCTGTCGACGAGCACCAAAAACAAAAACAGCACTCAAGTTACATGTTAAGTAACTGGGCGCAATCTACAAGTAATGTTAATCTGGCAAGCTTCGCGGTATCACTAGAAATTGCAAAAAAAAGGCAAACCATTCACAGATGGTGAGTATGTCAAAGATTACTTCATAACGTGCATCTGAAAAACTGTTTCGTGATTTCAAAAACAAACCAGAAATCTTGAAAAAAATAAATGATTTGCCACTATCCGCTAAAACAGTACAAGATAGAATAGCTAAAATGTCTTCAAATGTAACATATTTGCAGCTGGAAGATATTCAACTTTCTTCTGCCTTGTCACTTGTAGTAGATAAGTCTTGCGACATAAACGACACGGCACAAGTTGCCCTTTTTGTCAGCTATATGTCTTTCCAAGGTTCAAAAAAAGAACTTCTAGGATTGCTACCGCTCTCCGGACAAACTAGAGGGGAAGATATAGCGAATGCCGTGCATACAATATCAATATCAAGACAATAAGATTGATTTAAATAAAATCGTTTCAATAGCAACTGATAGAGCCAGAAGTATGACAGGAAAAATGAAAGGGGCAACAACGATTCTTCACAGCAAAATAAACTACGAAATTCTTACGTTTCACTGCGTAATACACAATGAAGCGCTTTGTGCCCAAACATTTGAAATAGAAATAGTTGAAGTCATGAATTTGGTAATCAAGATTGTTAACAGCATCTTGTCAAAAGTACTCTACCACCGTCAGTTTCAAGAATTGTTAAACGAAATGGAGACTCAGTATTCCGACCTCCAGTATGGCTTTCCAAAGGTAAGGGGTTCAAACGTTTTGCTTTTGGCTTGAATGAAATAAATACATTCCTAAATGAAAAAGGCATTAATCACCCTGAATTAGAGAACGACAAATGGTTGCAAAAATTTTACTTTATGGTGGATATCACAGCGAAATTAAATGAGCTGAATCTAAAACTGCAAGGAAAGGGAAACCCAGCCTATGTTTTGGTAGAAAAACTTTATTCATGCGAGTACTATTTATATTTATTGTTGGCACGAACAAATTTTGTAAATTATAATTTTTGACTCTTCCGACTCAAAAGGGTTGCCGACTCCTGACCTAGGCGGAACTACTTAGACAAAACCATTTATTTTATTAACGCTGATTATAATGACTCGCCGAGTCGGAGATTGTGCCAAACTCCGGTTTAACGTCAAATAATATCATAAAAGTCATCAAAGAATTTTTAATCGCCAAATATAATGATATTTGGAACCCCCCATTTAAAATTAAATTTAACAAAGCCCTATTCACATATGATTATTATATAAAATTTCCATTCGATCAGAGATTATTACTGCTGCAAAGTTGCAGCATTGGCCAGGGATCGGAATAGGCCATATTCAATAATAAACTTACCTTCCCTTGAACGAACCATATATCGGTCGGCGATAATAAAATTTTAATATTCGAGTGACGATATAAAATACGATACGACTATCAACAGGGTTCAATTACGTGCAACAATTTGGTTGCATAACAAATTAAAACAAAATTCTACCAAACCACTAACTAAATGGAATGTTTAATTATAAAAAAATTGTTTATTAATGGACAATTCAAAAGTTAAAATAATTCAAATTTCACTGTTGCAAATTACCGTCTACTATACCTACTCCTTATAGAGATATCATGAATCATGATATACACCTCACAATACGTATGTTTGATATCAAACTCTCCCTCTTGATATTCCTGTCTATAATTTCGAATATCCTCGAGGGAATTCCTCCTTTTATATTAATTTTCATAATTAATATCGCCAGACATTCTCCAATTTAAAATTTATTCGGATAAACTTTTGTGAATATTCAACTAGAATATTATGGTTTTATACCCAGAGTTAAATTTCATTATATTATAGTTATGATCCCAAAGGATAGAAATTATTTAAATTATACAATATTAAATAATATTTCAGATAATTTATATTTAATTTTCTTTGCCAGTCCTTATCTTGGAAGGATACCGGGAAAACTATGTTGTTTTAGTTATAAGGAAATAATAACTATATCAGTTAACTTAATTATATTGTAAAAGGGAGGAAGCGTAATTGGAATCGACTCTTTCTTAAATATTTTAAAATAGATGAGTTAAAGTGAGTAATACACCACGTATAAATGCAAGAATCTTATTTAAATTTATTTTATATTAAATTAATTAATTCCTTTCAATATATAAAATGTATATACAATTCTCATGAATATTTCCTAACTTGAAAATAATATTTATTTACACATCCCATTTTCGAAGTGGAAGGAAAAATTTTGTGTTTTTCGTGTATAAATATTCTCATACCACAATCCCTGTTTCCCATATTTTTCTACCCAAAAAAAACCATTTTCTGTTTGCCAACAAATGTTCCATCCACTTGAAATCCATCCATACCAATCTCCCAACGACTCATCAGAATATTCATGTTGGTAGACCAGTATAACAATTAGAGAAAACTGAGAATGTGGCCAGAATATTAAGTGTTGTTGTCGCTTGGGGTTGATATCGGTGGAATGCAAATAGGAATGTTTAAAATGGGTCTTAAGATAGAATGAAATGGGTAAAAACCCGACTTTTACACCGTTTTTCTTGTGATGTTGTTAGGGAAGTAAAAAGAACTTTTTTCCTACCCATCCCGACTTCGTTGATGTTCTCTTTGTCGGATACGGATAGGGAATTTTTAATGCATCCAAAACCACCGGTACAATGTTTGAAAGAATATATCTTTGAATATCTACTTCAAACTGAAGCTATTCCTCTTCAGCAATAATTCATATAATATTATTATTACAAACAATAAGCCCTAGTTTTCTATGACGATATCACATCTGAAATTTAAAAAAATACTAATCGTGGACTCGATGTAATATTTTCTTTATTAAACATAAGAAAATAAAATGTAGGTTTGGTTTATATGGACCAAGTAGGAGTTTCATTCTTTTCTTTATTGCTATAGCTCTCAAATTAAATGGAAATTACTATGTAATTCAAGGAAATTACCAAAGAATATTTTGTTGTAAACTTCTGGCATTCGGTAAAAATTTGCATTATGAAAAATTTTTATAGTAGCTATTAACCTACTTATAATGAAAGACCAGATGATGAATTATTTTCCATTTCTTTTTTTTTTAAATTTAATTTCAATTTAACTTCCTTGATAATCTGGCTGAATAGCCGGAATCCTTCGTAATCTAATTACATGAACATAAATTTATATTTGATAGATCAATATTTAGGTGGAATTTGAACGCCTATGACGGGCTATGTATCTTCCCTTTATTTTAGTAATAACATTGAGATATGCTTCCGGTTTCCCTGATATTTCAATCAAAAAAATATAATTATTTAACGACAATTTTTTACGTTCATCTTAACAAGCAACTTGAATCTAGATGATTTCTGTGGCAAGAAGTATTAACTGCTTAAGTGGACATAAGACGATATTGAGTTATCAACACCATGGTATTCTCCATGTACGATTGCGTATACCCACAAAAATTCTCCATCGAATATTATTTATCCAAATTATAATTTTAAAAAAAATTCAGAATCGCTTAAGGAAGCACTCCCAAAAAAATTGAAAAAATATCGATTTTTTTTAATTTCCGATTAAATAACATAGACCAGGGATGCACACGTAAAATGACTTCAGAGATACGAAAACATATTTTGAAATTGTTCCTGGTTAATGTGAAAATAAATAATAAAAAGAAATTTTTATTTTGCTTTCCCATTGTTAAGCTATAAAATGAAAAATCAAACAAATAGTTTATTTTATATTTTCTATAATCTACAATAGTTATATTCTCTTTAAAATCGTATGCTAGTTTTTTTTTTCAAAGTTACAAATCTATTGTTCCTCAAATTCGAAAATGAAAAAGCTATCAAATTATTAATGATTTATTTTTATGATCTTTTAGCGGTTTTCTCTAATTCCCATGTTAATTTTAATTATTTTCATTTTTATATGGGGGTATTAAAATACCCTATGTGTTTGGCGCTGAGCACCCCTATGTTCTACATCGATTGCCGCGAACTGCGACCCCCCCCCCTCCCATGAGTAGAAGTGTTTCAAATAATGATATAAACTTGTGAAGTCATGCCTATTTACAAAGCGCTTTAATTTGTTATTTTGCTTCTCCTGAAAAGTAGTCTTTTTATTTTTTATTTACACTTTTCTAAGAATTACAACCTATTTTACTAACCTAACTTAATTTTTGTTGGAAAGGTGGAATAGAGGGGTTTTTTTTTATTTTGATTACGATTTTTTTGCAAGGTTTTTGCTTGCGCAAGAAAATTTTCTAACTTTGAAGCTTCATAGAAAATTCCGCATCAATTATTTTAAAATTCTCTACTTCATTTGCTTCTTTTTAAGCAAAAACACGCCTCCAAAATTTCGACGGCATCGGCCCAGTAGTTCCTGAGAAAAGTGCACCTCAATTTGCACTGAATCCCCTTAAGTACATGCTAATACATAATGTGGTCATGCACTAATCACTTATTTAGACTAGTACACACATTCTGTAAAAATAGTTCAGTGCAGTGGCGTGCGGTCAATACTACCCCCCTAAAGTGTGTGGATTTTATGACCCCTTAATAAATTATTGCAGCCTTAATCATATGCGGTTGCTTACTATATAAAGCTTAGTTAGAGTTTCAATTTTCCCACAGACTTTTTTTTCGGAAATTTGAAATTTCAATTAATTTGGATTTATTTCAAAATAAATTCGTTCGGGAATGAAAAAATTATATTTTAATTAAAAGCTTCCGATAAATATTTTGAAATTTGTAGAGCTTTTATTAGAAACGTATTTACTTAAATCCGAGACGTAAAGCTTTCTTTTCCACAGAGATTCTAATTTTCCGCAAAGCTTCTAATGAATGTTTTCATTTAAAATGATCGGAAGATATTGAATCAATCAATCAATTAAATTTAAATATCGGGAGATAAAATAAATTTGCTAATGACTAGATGACTAGAATAATATTGTAATTTAAAGCTTTGGAAGTTTCTGAAAGCTCTTTTCCAAACAATTTTCAAATTCAGTGACGTTAAATTATTGGGATGGAAAACTGATTTTAAAACGTATAAATTTTAAACCGAAATGTAAAATTTTCTTAGAGCTTTTAATTTTTCACGGAACTTTTCAACGAACTTTTCTGCTTTTATGTCAATTTTGTTATCGGGAGAATAAAAGAGATTCGACGGTGACTAAGATAATATTATATTTTAACGCAAAGCTTTTTATAAGCTTTTGGAACCTCACTATAACTTTTATAAAATTTATTGATTTTATATTATTGGAATAGAAAATAGTTTTAAAACACATATAACTTTAACACCAAAATATAAAGCTTTCATAGCGCTTTTGATTTTATCTCAGAGATTTTCAGCGAAAATTTCGGATTTCATTTAAATTTAATTATTACTGACTATAATAATATTTTAAGTAAAAGCGTTCGATGAGCTTTTGGAATTTTCCTAAAGCTTTATAATAAAATTTTGAATTGCACTGATTTTAAATTGGGGTGGAAATAAATTTCAAAGCGTGTAAGCTTTTATTCCATGCGATGGGGAGTACAGATCATATTTAGAAAACAAGACTTCGAGTTCCAGATATCACTGATCAGAAGAATTCTACATAATTCTCGAAAATCGACAGTTTTTTTCGGTTGATGTAATTTCGCAAAGTGTATATGACTGGTGGCAGTAATCAATTTGAAACATTTTACCAAGCAGTGGTAATGAGACGCATCAGTACGGCCCCAGATAGGTGAGCCATAGGCCAAATTTCGAAAAATTTTTTTAATCACTTCTCCTTCCATCTCATAATTCGGCCTGAAGTTGATAAAGTCAATAATTAAAATAGAGTGACAATTTGCCGGAATAAAAATTGGTTACAATTTGGTTGATATTTCTAGGTGTGCTCTGCGCCTTTTGCGCATTAGACTGCACTCCACTGGTGTTCAAAGTAAGACTTTAAGTAGATATAAGCGTTTAATGGAAAAACTAGCTTGATACGAAATTTGAGGTTAGGTACAGCAGACCTAATCGCTTAATAAGCGTTAAGCACTTAGTGCAAAATAGTAATAAACCTCAGCAAACAAGTGATAATAATTTCCATGCCAAGAATTCTTATCTAAAGAATCGGCTAGAAAATAAAAGTAGGTTATTTCTAACAAATTTTTATGATTACACAGCTCTGCAAATTTAATTTTAATTTTAAGGTATAATAAGTGCCAATAATATTAGTGCTATTGCTGTTATTATCGAAAATAAGTAAAACAAATTACCTTTTTTTCGCTTTTTTTAAAGAAATTTCAACTTTGAAGCCTATGTCTGAAAATATTTTATATGGGTGAAAAAAAGTTAGCCCCCCTGCCTTATAGAGAAATTCATTACGAAAATTTTAAATTCATTAGTAATGAATAAAGGAATTTCTCGGCAAGTTGTCCAAATCTATTTGTTGCTATTACCGCGCAATCTATCGCGAATCAAAAAAAAACTTCTAACAAAACCTACGTATTTGGGGGCGTAGAATCCGAATCTGCAAAAAAAAAATTGGGGTTCCCATTCAAGATTTCAATGTTCAATGTTTCAATGTAAAAGTCATTGTCATTTGTTGCACCATTTTATCCTTCATATTTGGTGGCATGGCATTCTTATGTTTTTTAACTCACTGGCGCGACACAGTGACTAATATGTTTTGGACCTTTGGGTATTTGATTTTTTGAGCCCAGAGAATCTCAAAATTTTCCACAAATTTGTTATTTCTCGCAATTGAAG
>JANTOP010056108.1:0-23176 GCA_027564815.1 Symmerus nobilis | reverse complement strand
GTACTAATGTTATAAAACCTGGTGGAAAATTAACACTTGGGTTATTTTTAAAACATGTCGTGAATCGGGCCCAATATATGTTATCGCATTTTTAAAATTATAATTTTAATCATACATTTACAATTGTTTCATATATCCCATTGAAAATTACATGTAAAATACAGAACCTTTAAGACTTGTACATCTCTATACCCATTATTTCAATTTCCGGTTTTAAATGAGGTAATGTATCTATCTATCAATGGGGTATTTTTATATCAATAATAAATATTCTAGTCTTGCAATAACAAATATTTCCCTGCAACGACATCATCTGGTTTCTATCATTCGTTTGAACGCGATATGCAGTCCCTAATAATATTGTACATATAGGTGTTATTTTCTTGCAATTCAAGTATTCTGCTTCTAGGTCCTAATATGTTTTAATTAGGAAATATGTATTCATTTTTGAAAATTTAATGTAATTTCTGAAAATATAGAAAATACAAATGTTTATAACAAAATTTTTCCGTCCTTATAAGAGAAAATAACATTTTACATATTATTTGGAGAAAATATATGTTGTTCTTAATGAAAAATTCCTTAATTATCTATGCAGGTAACGTACGTACGTCACCATAAGAATTTAACAATTTGAATTCCAATCCTATATTATATCGCATTTTATGATATATCGCACCATGAGACGAGAACTGTCGTAAATTGCAAAAATAGTTTCTAGGTTTTGATCAATTCTTATGTATTTTTTAACCCTCTTTTCAGTGGAACACTGTCATATTGTTCATAATTGTCTTCCATATAGACCATTAACATTCGGCAATGTTCCACTGAAAAGAGGGTTAAACATAAGAATCAATCAAAACCAAAAAATTGTTTATAAAAGTTACGACAGTAAGTTGTCGTCTCATTGTGCGATATATGCTAAAAAGTGTTTCGCTTCAGGTTTGGTATTGGCTAAATTTTGAACGGGCACAGGATGTGTAAGTGTGAAAATTTTAGTATATTTAGATAGCCTTGGCCAATCGGTTCAGAATATCTTATTGTCCATGATGACCACATTGGAAACTCAGCATGTATAAATGTATTATTTTTGTAAAAACATCCCATTTGTGGGTGCGGATCATCTATCAGGTTGAGCTTTATATGAACAATTACCCTTGGCTTGAATGCCAGGCTTTTCTCGAGAAAATTAGCGAAAACCGGACACATTTTTATTTCTTTTTTGAAGACATAAAAATTTACTGAAGCTAAAATTTCTAAAATAAAACTTAATATACCGCACCCCGGCAACAAAAATAAAACAACTCAAACTTGTGTCATTTATGTTACAGAAGTGCGATATGTATATCAATAACTAGTCATCTAGTCCGAACTAAATAGGTTTAGATCTCTATACTTTTTTAATGTCTGTTCGTAACAATTATTATACTTTTTTAAAACTTATTCGTAGATATGTACGATTATTAAGTTAATGGCTACGTTAATTAAAAGTTTGGGCATTTTTGAAAATTAAAACGACATTTAATTTCATGAATACATACTCATTATACAAAATTGGTTATATATCAATTATTACTATTTATTTAATTACTAAGTTTAAAACGTTCACCAAATAGTGAGTCAGAACATTTGCCATCATTTATATTTTATTTCTACGTATAAAATCGACATTCATAAATTCTTTTCAAAGCTCACAGTCGATAAGACAGAAGTGAAGTCACAACTGTAAAAATAATAAATTTTATTCAATTTTTAATGCGAGAATCGTCTTAAATTTAATAATGCTTTTAAGAAAATTTGGCCTTTACAATTATGAATATTTATAATTTATTATAACTACACTTTATATATCATGGTTAGTCTCTTATTATAATACAGGAACAAACTTTCCAGAACATTTCATGTCTACAAAGTTCAAATTTCAAACAGCCCGAAAAAACCAATTATTTTTTTGATTAAATTTATAATTTACCAATCTATTTTATTTGAATTATTAAAAGAATTTTGTCTCCTCGCAAATTAATAGAAAATTCAAAATATTATATTTTTTGTGGTATGATACCCGGTCGCTGAATTTGTTGGTTTGAGTCAAACAGAAGATACGGAATTTATTTTAATTTTCTCGTTCGGTTTTCATCGGAAAAATTTTAAGTTCGATACACTCGTAACTTTATAATCTTTAACACATCAACAAGGTGTGTCATAAAGTTTGGAACATAATCAGATTGATCAGGAATCCAGAATATAGACGCTGATAAAAAACAGTTATCATAGATTAGCCGATATGCCAGTTTTAAAATCTAACGTCGGAAATCTACCAGTTACAAATTACCCGATATTTGTGTGGTCTAAAAGCAAATCTAGGTCTAATACATTTTTGGGAAATAATACTATTTTTTCTAACGTAAACATGACAAATCTCTGCATCATGATTGCTAATTGCGTTAATAATAAAAAATTGACTGTTTATGGTATTTTTTTAATAAGAAATTGTACTGTGCGTAAATTAAGTATCCTCAAGTAAAGTCCCTAACCCACCAATATGAATAAATCAAGCCAAGTTAATTTTCATTATTTAGATATAAAAATATTAGTATTTGAAATGTGTACGGAATTTTGAAAAACAAAACTTTCAAATACAGGATATTAAAGTATGGGTTTTTGAAACCCGGCATATTTCTTAATGCGATTTTGGTACTACGTTGATTCTCCCCTTCAATTATCTTTCGGCCAGATTTTAAACTATTTGTGTGTTATTGAAGGATTTGTGGGTCAAAAAGGAAAGTTTTTTAAAGATTGATAAGGATAATTTTTATTAATTTTGCATAATTGCTTATAAAACAAATGGAAAGATTTATAAAGAAAGAAAGAAATTGTCATAAAGTTCAAAAATGTCAATAATGTATTTTCAGTTATTGTTAGATAAATATCAAGTATAAATTTAAGATTGTATAAAATAAGAGATAAAATATATTCAAGCTCCCGCGGGGTTCCTATTCAAATAAGCAAAATTTAAAATATTTAAATCAGTGAAAAAGATATAAGTTTACCAGTCTTTCATCTAAATATTTAATATAAAGCAAATTTTTCATCAATTCTCTAAACTGCCATCAATATAATACATATCTATAGAAAATGAGATTCACTCTAAAATTAATCTATGGTTAAAGTACCTTCACTCATATTTTAAGTGTGTTCAATTTATCTTTTATTTCTTTAGTCAGCGAAATACTTAATAACGCCTATCTACATACACGTAGAACAATCCAATTTATAGCTATGTATCCTTCTAATAGAAGTATATACTCTTCCTGTTCAATAAATTATGAATTTCACTGTATAGATGTATATTCAGATTGGGCTTGAATATTGTGATATACTAGCATGGAAAAAGTGGAATGGGTGCTTCGGAGAATATTGTACATAATTTTACAGAAAAGAATATGCGGCTTAAAATCTGTACCTAATACGAATATCCTTTCGTATCCATATCCATACAGTATATACTTATATCCTTTAAGACTAATCTATTGGCCTGATGATGATGATAAGTTTAATGATGATTAGTAGATTGGTGGTTTGGATGAAATTCACGCATTTGATTCGACCCGAAAAGTATTGGAACAAGTACTTGAAAGATCACTTGTCAATTTTGTAACAACAAAAATAGTATATGCTCAACAAGATTCTACTGATTTAGAAATATAATTAACAGTGCAGATTTCAAAAAAATAATTTCTCATTACCTCTCATGGGCATTACTAATTATCTACTTGTCGTCAAAAGCGCGTTTAGGATAGGGTTTACTCCTTTTCCAATATCATAGAAAAATTCACGATTTTGTCTTGCACGCTTTTTGTCCTGTGCGGTAATGACAGGGTGTCCATTATTATAAACTTATAGGTTATAGATTTGGTTTGGATATCTCGAACCGAAATTGTATGTATAGTACCGTATGTATGTTTATTTGAAAGTAATATACCGTTTCATATATACGAAAACTCCTTTGAATGTAATAAATGGAAAATAACAATAACAGATCTGATGGGAATATAGTTAGTAAACCGAAAGATACCATTTTGCACATAAAATCGATCTTCTTAATATTATCGTTTCAATCCCTTATTGTAATAATGTTTAAAGTGCTATTTTTTGAGACATGAAAGCTGTTTAACGATGTTAAATATTCTGAGTTACCAAATTGCAATGTAAAATTCATCCGGCAAATTCCATTACTATACGATAAATGATATAGATAAAAAATTACGGCCGGAGTGTACTGGAATTATTGTCAAAAAAATTATCCAGAATGAGAAAATAAATTAAAAAATAACAGAACCATAATAAAATCCAGAGATGCATAACGTTTTGTAGCGTAATAAAAATTACATAATCAGATTTGTATGTAAATTAACGTTCTTTCATACCAGTAATACTAATATTTCATAACAGTCCATTAATTGTAGGTGTCATCTACCCGCCTTAGGACCATGTACGTACAGGGTATACCCTCAGAGACCCTCATATACCACGGCCCAGCTATCCACGACTTCCGATAATCCTTTATTAATTAACCCTCGTCTATCCGGGGACGACCATGATTGCTCTGGCAACATCATATTAGTGACTGACCACTTACTGTCCAAAGACACATACATATACCCGATGTAGTTGATGGATAGGTATTCGAGCACCTGCTCTGATATTCGAAATTTTCATTCAAAATTCCCTTTGTCGCTGAGTTTAAAATGAAATTATTATCAGTTCATTGTCTTATTTTGTCGAATAGTTTACAATAAATACATACATATATAATTGCGCTGACGTATATATAATTATGAATCAATGTAAAATATTCAGCTGAGATAGTGCCAGAGCGACGACTTTTAAACGCTTTTAAATAAATTTAAATGAAAGTGATAGTTAATGCTTCTCTAATTTATTTAAAAACGCTTATCAATATAATGTAATAACCCTTAAGAAAGCAATGGGTAGAAAATGTGAATTCGTGAAACGTTTAGATTCGTTTTTATTGAAACTATTCTACACCAAGAATAATACAGAATAAACATTCATATGAAGGATGATTAAGAAACTCTGTAGCAACCAAGTATTAATTAAGATATTAACATAGAACGAGCAACCATGCCAATGAACTTGCCATATAAAACATTACACCCATTATCCTTATAATGGGGTAATATCCTGACATAATAAACAAAAGTTAAGCTTCTTGAATCTTGACTATCAATACGTTAAAAAAAAAATTAAATATTAAAATTCATTGGCTTAAGTAACGAAAAAATAGAATGTAAGCTATCATGCAAATTAAAATAGATTAAAACATTGATAATGTGGCATTGGTACTCAATACTCATGTACCATACTCGAAAATAAAATATCTTAAAAAATTGCATCAAAAAGAGTGATTCCACACATAGTAATTATTATAAAGAGAATGTTTTATATTTCATTTATTATATATTACCGACAAATCGTCCGTCACTCTGTGTACTCGTATCTAATCGTAATGAGCTTATATGAACATTATGCTCAATAGCCGCCTGATAGGCGGTAATTAAATCGGAAAAAAATCGATGCCGTTTCAATGCCAATTCATCACGTCCAACCGGTGTTATTGGTGGATCAATTATTTCATTGTCCTCACTCCGTCTTTATAACAGTGAATAGAACATCCATACATGCCCAGCCATAATTTCATTTTCAATTTTAGATTATCGCGACGTGTTTTCGAAAAGTTTACAATTTTCCGTTTCAATGAAGGATATATGAACAAAAAAAAATGGAAAGTGGTTTACTTGTTAAACAAACGAAATTTTAATTGGATTTCAAAGTATTATGTATTATATTATATATCTTATAACTAGATAATACCGGAGTCAATGTCCGAATTCGTAGGAAAATTAAAATATAATGCCTGGGTTACCTGGGATAGGGATGTGCCTTTCACTTTGAGAGATATCTGTTTAATTAAAAGAATTCATGTATCAGACAACCTTCGTTAACAATTTCTATATTGAATAGGGAAAGCTACAGCAGATATTATTTCAGCTGTTGTGTATTATCATTGTATTATCTCTAATTATTCAGTTCCATGTTAAACCTCATTACTAAGAATAAATCATTTGCATTATAACTGTGGATGAATTTTCCTTTTATTGTGGAAATCTATGACTTAAATATAATTTCCGGTCAAGCCATAATAATAACAAAATTCTATATATAAATGCACCATTACCAAATACTAAAATCATAATACGAATTTCGAACCGTTTAGTAGAGGAAAAGCGAAGATTTTGAAAGCGAAGAGAAAATTTTCATAAATGGAACTATATGGTCTTTTGTGACAGATTGGGTCAAATCAGAACTTCATAATGATCCGATTTTTGAACTTCCATGAAACAATCCGTAGCACGTTGCGGAAAATCGGCGACGGAAAGCACACAACTAGGTTACTGGCCAAATCTCTAGAGATGATATTATTAAAGCGCAATTGTTATCCAGCAAGAAAATGCCTAAATTTAATACAAAAAAAAAAAGAAATGTAAAGCTAGAGTGACTGGAAAAACGTTAATAACTTATCTATTTCTCAAGCGATTAGCCTAAGTTGACCAGTTTAAGACTTGCAGATATATTCCGGTAAAAATGAAATATTTTGTAAACTGAAAAAAAAATTCTTGAAACTATTTTTATTTACGGAGTTGGAAATTTCATTAAATTTTTCACGATTTTTGAGATATTTTGAAAAATTGGACTTTGAATTATGTATCTTTTAATTCTTCGATTATTAGATTATTTGAAAGCTTTACATAATTTGACTATTAACCACGGTACAATTCTGATTTTCCATAGCTCTCATAGTTGAGTAGTTATAGATTTCTAAAACACAAAGAGGAAGATAATTTCTTGGTTGAAGAGGAAGATAAATTGTAAGAAAAAAGTAATTTACTACAACAGCCAACGTGCCATTAAAATGCTATTCCGATGTCGAATAAAAATAACTCCCACCCCAATGTGCTTGGCGTGATTGATCACTCAAATATTTCCGTTTCAATTTTAATTTAAGTTTCTCGTCAATCGTAATCGCTATACCTATAATCAATAACAATTCAGTGGCCACAATTCCATTTACATTCATTTATTAATTACATTTACACAATTATTAAATTATTTATAACAGTTTATTTGTTTGTTAATAATCCACTAACTTAAAAAATATTGTATCAGCGTATAATAAATAATACAGTTACATACACCCTCACTAAAACTTTATAATCAAATATGCAGTGAGTTGTGAGTACAAATGGTGAGTGAAATGGTGATTTGTTCTGTCAACTCACAATTATCGTAATCTAGGCGTTGGATATTGGGACCTGAAACAACATGGCTACGAATTTTAGAAAAAAGATGAAAAAAAACTCGCGGGGATCAAACCACGAAAAATATTATTTTGCATACTAAGAAAAATAATTATGGGATATACTGTCTCCCTATAGGCTAAAGGGAGAAGTACTATCAATCAATGAAGAAAATCTTTGAAGCTATTCAAGTAGGTCGCGATTTCGTAAAAGATGAACTCTAAAGAAAATGTCGACAAAATTAGGTACAAAGTATTATTGCTGAAGATGTTGAATATATTGTATAATAGTATCAATAGGTTCAATAGACGCAATTTTAATTGATGTCTTGGGCTTGAAACTATCGTTAACAGAACCCGTTCCAAATTCGTTGAATTAATGTAATCCTTATTTTTGAGTTTTTCCCTAAAAATTCCACAAATACTGTTTTACAAGTACCGTAACTATTCTCCAGATATGTCATCATCCGATTGTTTCTTGTTCATTAGACTAAAAAACCTACTCGAGGAACCCGGTTTGACTCTCAGTTGAATCGATTCAACAAAAATCTATTTAATAGTAATTCCCAAAAGTGAATATAAAAAGTTTTCGATTGGATTAAACATTGGGACAAGGGTATTGCAGTGAGAGTCTTTCCTTTCAAGGAGACAAAATTGATGATTGATGTTTTACTCAACAGTCACATTACTTTTTAGACATAGTAGTATATAGAAGACAGATTATGTAGAGAATTTCGGTAAATTTTTTATTATACATTTAGAGTTTATAACAGGTGTCTATAAGATAGTAAGGAAAAGGAATATAAATTTTTCCTCTGTCAGTAAAGTCGTTCTGAAATTCACCAGGGGTGTTTCCACAAGAAACAAGACGATGCTGGAATGCCGAAATTTAATCAATGGTGTAGGGCATTTGGAAAACAGATCCTTTCAATATCTTCTTCAAAATTCCAAAATAAACAAGATATTAATCAATTTTACTTATATTTTAGTATTTATAACTTTATTATCATGTACTTTAGTTCTGTTTTGTTTTTTGGACTTTTATGTGTTTATTCTGCAATCCAATTCCAAGGTGTATCTACAGAATTTGAATTATATACCTATCAGAAGGGTCACCGAACCCATTGATTAAATTAAAGAAAAATTTCGTTCTTCAGTCTACACTTAAATTAAATGGCAATATTATGCCTACTGGACCATGTATCCAACTTCTATAAGATTTGTACAAACATTTATAATTGTTAATAGAAGGCTTAAAACTATATGAGAGGCAGTCTTTTAAGGATAAAACAGCTGGGGTTTAAAATGAAGATTCCGACAGTATTCTAACTGTACCTATAATTCTTAAATTACTTCACCCGGGGCCAGGCTCCTTTAAGGAATCTGAGAATAAATATTTTACACGAAAATAAACCCATCAGAAAATTCAACAATTACACAATTCATCCAACCTGTTTTCCGAAAACCAATCCGGTAAAGCGATTAATCCCGGTATCGAGCCCCGTTTCTTTGTGAACGGTGCACACATATTGCCGCGCGGTAAGGTTGGTGAAACAGAATCCGAGAAGACATCATCATCATCAAAATGAAGCGGAACATCAGGCGGTACTGGTGACGGAATAATATCCATACTCTCACTATAGATAACCCGTTTTTTTGTTGATGATCGAGCGCTTGAACTGCGCCGTGACATACAACTTTTTGGTCGTTGATTGCTCGAATGATCATCGTTACAATTGTTTAACGACGTTGATTCCAACGGATCTGGATCCTCCAAACTGTTATGGTCTATTCGGTCTATTGTATGATCTAGAAAATCATCTTGTAGATCATTACTGTCGGTGCGATATAAATTTGTACATGGTGTAGTTGGTGCAGGCACATTACTTGTTATGATCGGTTGAATGTTTTCTCTTTCAATAATTGACGCGATTTGTGATTTCTCACTTTCTTCAGAGCTGGCTGGAAAATTTGTTTCAACAAGTGAACAAGAAAATTTCTTCAATTTGTCTCTGGCATAAAATTCAATCTTATGTCTTTAGATACAAATAATTGATTACATTAATATAATAAAAATAGAAATAAAATAAGGAAATAATGCTCCATAATGGCGTTATTTATTATACAACCCATTTATCTGTATAAGAAGGGCGAGATTGTCTCTCGTTAATGTAATTAAACGATATAATTAAAAATTAATTAGGTTAAAAGTAAATAAGAACTGAAGTGTACTACATATTTATACGGTGTATGCGGGTGACACATAATTTCTTTTCTCTACAAGAATAGCGAATTTAAATATGGGTCACCTCAACTTCAAATAAATCACATTTTACAAGATAAGTTAATTGGCGTATGTCATGTAAACACATTTTCTGGGATGAGTGAAGAGGGTTCAAATAAATGTTGACTTTGATTGAAGGGTCATTGGAAAGTTTTTAGTTCTACCTAATATTCTACACTGTAGAGTAAGAAATGGCATGCGGCAGTTAGAAGACAATATCTGACCTGATGTGTATATTATATTTATAATTGAATCCAAAATCTACTTATGCGGAAAAGTTATAGCAAACGATTCTCAGAAAGGTTTGCCAATTGGCAATCAGCATACTGAACATGGCCTCCCCCAAGATTTTTTCATTGGTTATATTAGTTGTTTTTGGTCTTAACCTATTGTCATTGACCATTTTAAGTTAATTGACAAGAGGTGTATATGTTTTCGCCTATACTCATATACGCATATACAGGAGTCTTCCGTACTTATACTAATGTCAAATAATTTCAAAGTATTTCCCTACGACGAAAATGCACATAGACTAGCGAGTCCTCGAAACAATTTGTCAGTTCAAGACACAGTCCATACTCGATTTTCACTATGGCCATCAGAGCCGCCCTCGATTTTTCTATTATCTCCTCTTGTAACTGTCAAAACGCCTTCCAAGAAGCGGTTTCTTGAGTCTGTTGAACATAAAGAAGTCACAAGGAGCGAAATCAGGTGAATTTGGTGGTTCGACTGGTTTTTGGTCAAAGAGTTACGGACTAGGTGTGCATATCCATGAGTTGGTTCTACACAAATCAGGTGTTTAGGCGGATTGCTTCACGCAAAGTCTTATAACACTTAAATAATATACCTTAGTGACAGTCTGACCTTTTGGCGAGAATTCCTGATGCACAACGCCATTATAATCGAAGAGAACCTTGAGTATAACCTTCTTTTTGGACTCAAAACGTGGCGGATTTTTGGGTCGCGGCATATTTGCATCGCGTCATTCGCTCGATTTGTTATCGATAGAGCATCGTTGCCGAAACCCTTCTCCAATATTTTCAACATTGTCGCACGTTGTCCGTTAAATCCAGTTTTGACCCGAAATTAAATGCAAATTCGTTGATGCAAATCATAAAAATAGATGCACTCAAAACAGCATATTTTTTACAAATGTCATAGTACGACGTTAAAATCTGGTAGGAATGTCAACGACAGTCATATCAACCTAACAGAAAAAAAGAATTGAAATCAGTCGAACACGATTACAACAGACATGATGACAATTCCTGAAACTTCCCAATCAAGGTGATATGTTTAAAAAAAAAATATGCCCCAAGTTGAAATACTCAATAACTCGTAATATATGTCAACAAAATAGTTCAAAAACCTTGAATTAATTCTAACGAATTAAGATATCCAAAATAAATTTCCTATACATTCTTCATGTCCCTCGAAACTTAGCATACTACAATTACTATCGTATCCTATCTATATAGGTATCTCAATATCCAGGTTTTCACAAAAGAAACCAAGATAAATTTGTACAAGGATTTCTCTCAATGAAAATCATGGAATTGACTGATGTTAAAAAACTGGAAATCGAAAGTGAAAAAAAGAGATGACACAAAATCAATAAAGATAGCATATTTTTTGTAAGCTGTATTAGGCATGTGCTCCCCGGATATGTGTAAAGCAAGAGGTAAATGAACTGCTAGAATCTAGATTTCACTTTTGAAACGTAACAAAGTCTTGCTACATGTTTAGGGTGTTTAGTTAACTGTTTAAAACTTAGATATCGCCCTAAATTCAATCTTTATGGCTTTTATAACTTAAATATGGAACGATTTTAATATTCTGTAGGCATAGGAAATATACTTCAAAATTTATCAATTGAATTAAGTATATTAATTTTTCGATAGTAAAATGTTATTAGAAATTCGTTAATTGAATTTTCATTATACGTAAAACCGGTAAGAAGTAATTATGTGCTCTGAAAAGGTATCCTATTATAAGGAAAAAGTGAATTAGTACTAGGAACTGAACTGTATGTTAAGAATAATTAATCAAAGGACAAATATAAATTTTAATTTCCATACATAAAATTCTCTGAAAAAAGATGAAAAGGCTCGGGTATCCCAGAAAATGTATTTACAAAATATTCCGTTTTCATTGAAATATACCCCGCCTTTTGTAACTATAGTATAATACCCCATTGAATTATCTATAGGAAGAGGTATTTTATATCAATAAATTTGTTTTGATTAAGCATCTATATTTACAAGCTTTTTGTGTTAATTAATGAAATCTATTATGGTATTTTATACATAATGATTTAAGCAATTAGATAAAGCTGGTGTTTTTTCTTAACGAAAAACAATGAATTTCCTGAATTTTCTTGATAAATTTTCCGAGATTAAACAAATATAAAAAAAAGAAAAAATAACAAACAGAAAAGTTAATTTCAAATCCTTGGTTTTCTCTAGGTTTTTAGGTCAACCAAACATTAAACAAAACGGAATTAGTACTATGGATTATTGTACCAAAATCAAACAAAAATTGTAAGAAATATAAAAAGAATTGTTTATTCTTGTGATCAGGTGTCTTATTTATACCTCCATCACTTTGACCAATTTCCGGTTGTAAATTAATATCCGTAAGACTTATTGTCCTTTTACCAACCTCTATTCCATTTATATTACTTTCAACATTCAATTCAATATCGTTGTTGCCACCATTTGTTGCCACAATCTTATCAATTTTATTAATAGTTTCGATTGGTTGGGTTAATTTAATAATTTCACTGTCCGATTGTACATTTCCTATATCCCCCGGCCCATCAACGACATCAGATATCGGTTCGGTATCGATTTCATTATCATTTGGTTGGAACGTATCCTCGATTGCCAAATTTTGTACCGATTTTTTCGTATTAGCACAACCGCAACAAGAAAACATTTTATTTTTCCTCGAATTTTTTAAATTTCTTAACAATTTGATGGTTAAATAATTTGTCTGTTTCTTAAAATTTTGATTTAAATTTTATTAAATTCATTTTCTCTAATATTCGTCTTATGATGATGTCCATTAAACGAATTTTTTTAGACAAAAATAATATTTCTCAATCCGGAAAATTGTTATAGAGAAAAATTCAATTAAAACGAAAAGTTATCCATCAACAAAAAAAAAAAAAAAAGAAAAGAAAACAACAATTTAGGCGTGGATTACATGAGTGGATTTATTTATTTCTTTTTCGCATTAAATTTTTCATTGATATGTTTTCCGACAAGAAAGTTGCCATTTCCGTAATTTTCTTTATCACAAAATAAATAATTCACTATAAGTGGGATTTATGGATCAAATCCCTTATACTACATGTATATATAGAGAAATTTATATAATCGAAATAAAAATTAATAATAAATTTGGAAAAGGATTTTCCGACATCTACACATACAAACAACGACAAAAAAAAAACTCATGAAAATTTCATTTATTTTCTTTTTTTTGGCAAAACAATTCCTCAGGTTTTTATCTACATATACCGATTTTTCGCACCCTTTTTTTTATTCGCACAACATTCTGCCAAAAGGTTCAACACAAGACAGATAACCGATTTTTAAACACGGGAAATACTGAGTTTTCCGACCGAGAGGAACAGAAAAAAAAGAAAGTAGGGAAAATTATTAACATTTTGCTAAGCCTGGAAAAACTCTCCTAGGCATGTTCCATTACAATTGTGTTTGTATTTATTGAACATTCTTTATACTAAAAGAAAATTGGAATATCAATTTGTGATTAAGAGGAAATGTTTCCAATATGAATTAGAGGAAAACCGAACAGATAGTCGGAAAAATATACAGAAGAAAATAGGTAATGAAATGTTTAATTTTCAATTTAATTGGTGAATTGAAACCATCACCAACAAACTTTTTTCACTTTTAGCTTCTGTATATGTAAGGTACCCGAAATTTTGCGTATTTGGGGATTTTATTATCATGTTTCATCATTTATTCTACAGATAGTCGATGAGTTCTTAATTGAGTTCGTACTGTTATAGTTTTCTTACAGACATATAAATTTGTAGTATGTAATAAAAAACGATAAGTTACAATAGTGTATTCCCATGTACTCAGTATAATATGTTGATAGAAACGATACATATTGTAGAGTAGATCCAATCTGTCTAACGAAAAGCTTTCACGTTTTATTTTCTTTCATTAAGTTACAGGTTGAGTTTCTATTTCTTATTAAAGAATGGAACGACTTATGAATAATTTTCTTCATCTAACTTTAACTTCATCTCAGCTTTGAGATTCCTTGCTCGTATTCCAGTCGTTTTTTTCGCAATGCACGGCTCAAACGAATAAATTATAGCCTATATGGATTGCCAGTAATGGAATCACCAGGTTGTAGCAGCTCATAGTACACAACACTTTATTGGTCTCACTAGATACAGAGCCTGACCTTTAAACCATGTATATTCGGCTTTGGTGTTGATGTTGAGGTCGATGGTTCTACTTGTGGTTGTCGCAAAATATCCCCTTCTCATCTCCAGTCACAATCCGGTGTACAAAATCCTTTTAGTTGAATTAGCTGCTCGCAAGTGAAAAATCGCCTTTCAAGGTCTCTCGATTTCTGTTCATAAGGCACCCAATTTCCTCGCTTTCGAATCATTGCCATTAAATTCAATCGAGCATAAACTGGCTTATTGAGTCACTCAAAATGATTCTACAAGCTCCTCTTGACTCGGATCTTCATCGAGTAATGCCTCTAATTCTTTATCATCGGATTTTTTTTTTGACTATCCAGAGCAAGGCTTGTCTTCAATGCTGAAATCATATGAAGACAACAGGGGAAAAACAAGGAAGGTCACAAAATGTCAAAAATTGAGCTAAGATCGCCATTTAGTAGAAAAATATCCATAATTTATTATAATTACATCTCTTCGGAAAAACATGACACAGTCAGCTAATAGCCGCGCTTAAAAACGAGGTACAAACAGAAAATACGATGTAAAAACAAGGAACACCAAAATTTTAAAATCGATTTTTCTCGTAATTGTGATTTTGTGACCTTCCTTGTTTTTTCCCTGTGGTCTTCATATTTCATGAAATGTCGAAACCAATCCCTACATGATTTATCAGTTGGAGCAGTGTCACCATAAACTGCCATAACCATTCCATGGGCTTCAGCTCCACTTTTCTCCCAATTAAAGCAGAAAACTAAAATCTCCTGCAAATGTTGCTTTTAGTTAACACAAAATTTGATATACCGGATGAGTTTTTTATCTGGAGACAACGGAATATCTGTGCATCAAATCAAAAAAAGGTCAAAATGAAATTTTTTAGTCTGTGGGGGGCTCATTCAATGATGCCTAACTCGAGTCCCCACACCACCCCCTGGGGCAACATTGACATCTTTAATCCTACGCCACCAATTCCGTAGCGTAGAATACGTATTCTTAAAAAAAATGGGGGTTCGCATTGAAAATCCCCAGGAGGTGGGGTGGGCGGTCGAGTTAGGTAGCATTGATTCCCCAGCCCTCCAGAGACTAACAAAATTCATTTTGAACTTTTTTTGATTTGATGCAAAAGTTTTGGATATTCCGATGTCTCCAGATAAATAACTCTCCCGGTATTTAACTCAGTAAAAAAGGTTGTTCTATAAAACTCAAAGCGATAATAGTTGATCCCACCCATAACGGTTGGGATGTTAATTACGAAAATTGGGAAAAGAAAATTGTTTTTGGTTAAAGTTTATCGGGTATAAAGTTTAAGATCGGGTTACGATTTTGAAGATTCCTTAATAATAATGCTGGTGGATGAGAAAAGGAAAGAAAGCAGAACCATTCCAACAATACGCTATATCCAAAATTTCTAATTGTTGGCATACCGAAGCTATAATGTAGACTTTAATTTCATCTTCCAACAATCGCACAGCTTTTGTAACGCGTACACAATGAAACATGTTATTCCATAAAATTATAAAAAGAAAAAACATCATGTTGAAGTGTTAAAGGATAATGGGATGGAATTGACTTTCTCCATGAAGAAAAAGAAGGGAGGATATGTTTCCAGTAAAAGAGCAACATGAAAAATTGTATTATTGCCAATATTCTGCTGCCCCCAAATTTCTACTCAAATAAGATATTCATAACGTAACTTAAGTTGTTTGTTTTTGTATACAAAATCTACTATAAAAAATAATTTTCAAAAATGTTTCGTAACATTCCAATATCCGTTATACTTAAATAAAAATCAAGTGGGGATTTAATTTGATTTGGGAGCCATCCCTCACCCATACTTCTAAGACGAAAGTCACGAATATTTTTTTGTATCTGAAATTGGTATTAATTAATCGGGAACATACAAATGGAATATTTTTAATTTGTTAAGAGCATCCATTAATATTATGATTATTAGGTTTGTTTCCAAACCTACAACACACATTTTTTCATGCGTTTGCAATTTTTTGTTGTCAACTTATTTTCAAAGAAAACTGACAGGAAATATATCATATCTGTGAATAATATCATTGTGGTGTTATTGCCTTATTTTGCGTGGAAAGGCATACCACTTGTGCTATTAAACTAAATTGCTCTTATATTTCTGATCTAATGCCAGATTTTCTATTCAGACTATCAGGGTAACGGGTTTATTCTATAATCTATACAAATAGAAATTACTATATGGTAAAAGTATATTCACAAGTGTATAGAAATTTTAGATTCATAAATTTAAAATATTCACTATCTCTTCGTCATTTCACAATCAAACGTATTGGTAGCGCAGCCGCTGAAAACCGCACCCACACTTTATATTTCGATTAGAATTCGTTCAGGCATAGATTATAATATGAAATATTCCCGAGAAATATATTAAAACCGTGCCAAATTAAAAAACAACTGTTTTATCAAACACATTTACACATCATAGGATTATTATTATATTGCCTACTAGGTAGACTACAAGTTTATAATATTCTGCGATAAATCCCTATTGTAATGCTGGTATTAATCTTTTCTTTCCAGAGCAGAGTCTCAATGATTTTGGCAATAAATCCTATTTATATTTCCATTATGTGTAAACCATTCTAGACAACAGATTATTGAATAAAAATTTAACGAATCTACAATTATTTTAGAATCATCAAATATGCAATTAAGGGGTTATATACAGTCAGGAGGCTCAAAATAAGCGATTTATCAAAAATTTTTCCTGAGAAGACTGTTATAGTTATTAACATAAAATTTTTTACATATTATAGTAACTTTTAACTGTATTTTAACATTTTTGTATTTGTAAAATAGTAATTGTGAAAGCTGCTATAGCTGATCTACAGGAGCTCCTTTCAAAAAAGGCATCTTGCGGTGACCACGATATATCTGGATTGGATCATTGCAAATGAAGAAACCAAACGGTTTTCGTTATAGTAATGTATAATCTTCTAATTAATCGAAGGAATGAGCAAAATAAAATTTTTTGACAAAATGGCGGCTTCTCAAAGAAAAAAATTTTTTACCGAAATTTTGGCCCTAAATTGTTTATAAAAAAAAAATAACTTATCGGTGAGGAAAAACCTTCGATTAATTACTAAAAAAT
The DNA here is from genome assembly GCA_027564815.1 of Symmerus nobilis. Classification (NCBI taxonomy): domain Eukaryota; kingdom Metazoa; phylum Arthropoda; class Insecta; order Diptera; family Mycetophilidae; genus Symmerus; species Symmerus nobilis. The sequence goes on along the minus strand of JANTOP010056108.1, from coordinate 5,931 downwards.
ATACTTAAGAAGCTTGTGTTAAAATTTGAGGCTAATCGGTTCAGCCGTTTCCGAGAAATCATGGTCACCGACTTTGAAAACACAGTTTCGAGATAATCGCATTTAAAGTTTCAATAGTTAGTGCACGTTATACGGTTGCAGCTCTTGACTGTGCGATAACTCCGTTAATATTTATTATTACGATTTATCCTTCTTTTCCAGTATGTTCTCAATATATTATACTTTCGAAATATGTGAAAAAGAAAAAATTGATTTTTTGGAAATTCTAGCTGTATATAACCCCTTAACCAACTTTTGCTTTATTACTATATGTTCCAGTATTCGAATATGAATGATTCCAGTCAAATTTCTGCAAATAATACAATACAATACAGGGGAATACAATATACCAAAATTTATAATTTGAAAGCTTTACATGAAAGGTTGAGCACTAATCCAAAACGTATCGAGGCTAATATAAAAACTATATAGAAAGACTAGGGGTTTAAGCATCAATGATTATTATTCATAAGACATTTGCATTTCGAACCATTTTGCAGATTTACAGAACCACGCCCTTATATCTTTAATCATCGGTTATATAAAAGTCTGATTGGTTATATAAAAGTACGAGTCGCTGCTACTCCATCTTCTTATTAACCCACATCCCACATATAGCCTGAGCGAGGTGGAAAAAAAATATCCTAATTCTCATCCAAGCGAATATATAAGCGGGGAGGAGCTTATACAAAACGGAAAATCCATTGTTGCTCCGCTTGCTCGCGGTTTGCTGACATTTGACGTTGGTTTAATTTTACTATTGTAGATTATTTGTCAAAAGCGAAAAATGACTAACCATTAGGTATTTCATAACGCATAATGAGAAATTCATGTTGGTCAAGCGGGCAAGCCATGTAAAATTAGCGTGGGACATAACGGAACATTAAATTATTAATTAATTAAATTCTTTGCCCCCACCCCTTTTTCTAACGGCTGCAGATCTTGGGAGATATTATAATTCCTAGATTTGATTCATAAAAAAAATTAAATCTGTTTTCACAATGAACCATCAACATAACGTACATAAAATCTGTAAAACCGCTCATATGATCAAAGTTGTTTCTCAGATAATAAGTTTATGATGTTTATGGATCCAAATAGTTAGGTCTTAAAGTCCAAAAAATGCAGATATAAAAATAAGTAGGAGTTTGAAATTAGACCTTTGGGAAGTTTCAAGGGTGGGCTAGCCCCCTTTGGCAACCTATATACAATGATGCAATACAGTTTAACAAACCTTACGGCTGCTTGTGAGACTGTATAATTTCGCTCAAAAGTTTCCGTTCCCAGATTTTTATTGTAAACAAAAAAGTATTTCTGGCAAGCTGACATTGACCAATAAAATGTAACGCGTACAATTCGATGATGGCACAAACATTTCTTTTTTATATTTTGTATGTTTTTCGCTAATATTATTTAACACATAATTTTAAATTTAGAATTTTCATCAGTAAATGAATAAAGAGATAAAAACAAAATTAAAATAAACTAATTTCCCTCGGTTTAATTGCATAATTTAAGAAATATAGAAGAGCAATTAATAATTTACTATTAAATAAGAAATTTAGAAAAGAAGAAAAACAATCATCGTATTTAAATTTTAAATAGACTGAGAAAAACTGTGGGTTCTTTAGCTTAAGCCGGAAATTTATGTTTTCTACATGAAAACAAATGGAGTTACAGTTGGTACCATCAAATGAATTACAATTAGTTTTATTCTGGACCAAACGCATATTTTTCATGCAAGAATGATTCATTTTTGCATTCATAAAACGAATTTTATCACAACAATGCACAATGCTATTAGTGCTTTATAAGGAAAATAACAACATTTTAAATATAAATTTAATATTATTTATTTTTATATTTATTAGTACATATATAGACTATATTGAATAACCTTTTTAGAACATTCTTAATATAATATTACTATAAATTGATTTTGATCTACTGAAAGAATTAGCAAAAATCATTGCACCCAAATGTTAAATTGACTACAAAACAGTTGTATTAAATGGAGTGTCATTCAAATAATAAAATATAATACTTTATTTAATAGTCCAGTACAAACCGCACATAATAAATTCATTGCCTGTATAATTATTTCGATTCAACTTCACGTTATCTTTATTTTGGTACAATTCCCTTCCATACATGGTTATTTAGAAGTTTAGTTATATATTGTATGCATCTACCCATACTCCTTATCACCTTTTCCAAATTTTGAAAGGAAAATTTATTTAAGTGCATTAAAGTTGTTTTTGTTGGTTACTATTTCGGATTTTATAACGAATTACAATGATAAAATTCGTTATGAGCATGTAACGGCTTCATAATATACATGTGTATCTAATTACCATAATGATTTCATATAGAGAACTAACTATGTCGTTCGCGAGTAATTAACTAATTTGCTTGCTAATTTATTTGATTTCGGAATTTCTCAGGATGAATTTAAATTAAGAATTAAATCCTCGAATGTATTGAACTGAAGAGCTCCTATAATATTTACATATATGAAATTCATCCGGATTTAGTATAATTTGATTTTCGTAGTTTCTCATAAGTGGGTCGTTTGTAGACCACGTTCGTCTTTTTGAGAGAAATAGGGTCTTTAAGTCTTGAGAAGATTTGTCTTAATTTGTTGTGACTCTTGTGCTCGATACAGGTGTTAAGTATGTAGACCTTCAACACTTTTTCTATACTTTCGGACACCCTTCTAACATAAGTTATACTTCTGTAACAGAGAGGCGCCAGAGGCATAGTGGGCTGTGCAGGGTCTTGCGGCAGTACCTACAATGTTATCGAAAGTTGGAAAAGTATAGGTCTTCAGCACGGCCAAAAACATACTTGAAAAACGTGCTTAACTTTCTCATAGAAAATATTTGTCACCATGAACCGCCGTAGAAAAACGGCAAGGAAAAGCCCTTATAAAGCCAGTAATGTAGTATGAAAAAAAAAACAATCAATAAAATATATATATTAATATTAAATATAATTGGTTAATTATAACCATTTATAACCAATTATTAATCATTTCCTTAATCCTTATTTATGGCAAAATAATTCGTTCCTTAGATGAAAAACCATGATGTTGTATTTTTACAATTTTCACTTGTAGAAAGCTCGAGGTGCTTAAATAGAAAATGGCTAACGGTAAAAAATATCGTCACTGATAGCCGACCAAACGAAAATATATATTCCGATTAATAGATATTAATCAGACCGACTATTGTTCTTGTAAAATATATCATACACGACGAAAAATGATCTTTAAAACTAGTCATCTTCTTTTCAATAGATGCGGTATACCCTGTTTATTTCCATCTCTTTCTATCTAATGTGAAACTTGAAAACATTGGAGTGAAGTGTACACCGCACCTCTCGAAAAAAAGATGATATAAATCACCTAAAAACACACGTAGTATAACACTAGTAATACAAAATGATTTTGATCATAACAATATAGTAGACAATAAAAAAATTTTAAGTGATCCTAATGAGACTACGACGACAGCCCGACGGACTGGGCTCTATATGATTTTCTTGAATCGGTGTATCGTTTGTCAATAACAATTTTATCAAATCTTGGAGCAGTGAAGCTCACCCCTGCTTGTGTAATGTATTATTAATATATTAACCTATTAACTGTGGTATTTACCCAAATTTGTAATGTATTAAAAGATCAAGGAAATAATTTGTGTTATCCTCCCCTATCCCTTTCGACGAAAGGGAAACAAATTCCACGTAACTGACTTCTCTCCAAAGGTGTTCGTCTGCCATATATGTAGCAGCGTCAAACAAAAATTGGAAAAATAGTCCAGTAAGAATAATGAAAAAATGCGTTTTTATGAAATAAGTGGCGGAAAGCTGAATTTTTGTAGAAACGTTGTTGTTGTGGTTCTAAATAAGATCTGAAAGTTCCTCATAGATCCGAGTTCCGCTAACCATACCACGCGTGGTCAAAGTTCGCGAAAATCGTTTTTCCTGAATATCGTGTTCGTTACTTTCACGGGAATGGTACAAAAGATGTTTTTGTAGCCCTCAAAATTACCTTTAAAACTTATTTATATGAAGACAAAAGGGAAAAACAAGGAATATCACAAAAAAACAATTTGACCGCGCGTGGCTAGCGGAACAACGACGTTTCTACAAAAATTCAGCTTTCCGCCACTTATTTCATAGGAAACCCTTATTTTTACTGAACTAAAAGGGAAAATGAGATATAATTTATATTGTAGTTGGTCATAGCTCAAAAATAATTTACTGAGTGAAAGACACAATTTTTCGTGAACTCACAACTTCCTGTTAATCTCTTCAATCAATGATGGGAGCAATCCGTTTCTAAATTTTCTTATTCTAGAATACGCACCCATCTTATATCACCTATAAATGTCTTACTTTTTATTCATATTATGTATTTTGATGGACATTTTCATTTAAAAAATTCGTTTTCAAATACCGCATAAAAAAATCGCTCAAAAAGGAATCGATTAAAAGCAGACATCACAAAAATAGGTTTCTCTGTATTTTTCAATTTTCGATTGCGCAATTCCTGATATACAGTAGTAGCCACATAACTATCACTTATCGATTTCATATTCTATCTCAAGAACGTAATGTAATGAATTACTTAGCGTTTCCATGGGATAATTTGCAGTCGTATTTCTTCCCGACCTCTCTCTTTAATTCGACATTTGACAGGAACTGAGAACAAACTGACATTTTCATTTGCATGCAATCGTAATTTCAGCCATACCGAAATCAAAATTTCTTGCAAATGAAAGTAAATATCTCTCAGTTCGTCTCAGTTTCTGTCAAATGTCAAATTAAAGAGAGTGTTTGGAAAAAATTACGCTTGCAAGTTATCCCATGGAAAAGCCCTATTACTATGAAATAATTGTATTGTTACCGATATTTATGGGTGTTTATGTTGTTAATATACAACATGGTCAGCCGATAGAGTTCATTGTTCTCATTCGGTTATATACTGCTTTTATACATAAAAATTTTGCATAAAATAGAAGGTAATATTCGGTTACATATATTTAATAAATTTATTAATAAAAATAGACAGATGGTATCTACTATTTTTACAAGAAAAATAGGTGATTTCATTTTTTCCTTGGCCACAAACAAGAATCACTTATCGTCATTCACCCAGTCCAGTGACTCACCCAACAAAAATGAATCTAATCAACTATATCCATACAGTTTTATATTTATCATTTTTTAAAGTATGAAATTAATTATAGTCGCATTTGAGATAGAAATTAAAAAAGAACATCATTAATGTCGTCATCAACATCCACTGATTAGTTGATCTAACATGCAATACATGACTATTATACCTAATAAACGGAAACAATTTAAATAAATTCACTTAAAAATTTGTGGAACAATTCAACTGTTTCTAATTTTCGTTTTATAAATTAGAGAAATCACCGTACAGAAGTACAATACCACCCAGGTATTTCGCGATTATGCCACACATGCCGAAAGCCGACATAACAAAACAATTGGGATGCTGTTAAAATATGCATGCAAATCTATTTAAAGGAAAAAAATAACTCACCGAACGGATATATCACTGAACCGGTGATAAATAATCAATTTAATACACAAACGATAAATATAAAAAAAATAATTAGATTACTAATTTCCACACAATAAATAAAACACAAACGAAAATTCGACTAACTATATCGACAAGCTGATGTATTCTATCTATTTATGAATCCGCCCGGGTTGATATTGGTACACCGAAATAACCGTTCACCGAACAAGAATTGTATATGTCAACCAAGTTAGAAAATGGCTGAGAAAAGAGAGTATTTAAGAGGAACGGCTGATTTCACTAAAAATCGTGTCTTTTTCTCAGCAAATTATCTCAAA
>JANTOP010055997.1:0-23192 GCA_027564815.1 Symmerus nobilis | reverse complement strand
GACTACCTAGCCTCAATCGTTAAATAATCGCGTAATAAGTCATAGAAACTTCCAAATGGAAGCACCTATGCTCCCTCTAGGAGTAAGAGGTATAGATGATGATATATTGGATATCTGAAGAGCTAATAAAAGATGACGCCAATAATACACAGGAGTGTGGAATCTACCGTATCAATTTTTTATTAAATATGGCATATAAAGTTTTAGCTGACATTCTACTCAAGCATTTATTTCCAATTTGGGAAGTTATCAGGAAATTATTGTATTTTCTCAGCTCATATTCATGATTTTAAAGATTTTAAACTCAGTTCGTTCATTTGGCTATGTAAGTAGAGGAACACGTATAAGATGCTTTTACTTCGAAATCACTTCATACTAGAGCATGCAAATTCCGAAAACCGCGATTCCGGGTTATTTTCACCCGTTTTTCAATACCGGTTTTTGGTTGGTTCAATGCCGCGTTTTCGGTTTTCAAATAACGATTGAACAACGCCGTATCAATTTAATTTTTATACAATAGATGGAACTATTAGGCTGGCGATACACCAAATTAAACAAAACGTGTTTGATTATAATACGCGAAATGATTTGCCTAAACCTGAGAATAGATAGCAGTAACAGAAATGGCAATAAAGTGAGAGCGATAAAAATTATATATAATTCATATGAGACTGAATCCTCTCCAAACATGCCGGCGGGCTTCATGTCATGGTGTCATAGTGGAATAAAACACATTTCGATTTGCCTATTCTGCGGTCGGATTTTGTGCACACGCTTTTCGACATTTTCAATTTTTGTTGATTTATTTTAAATTTGTTGTAAAAATGACGTTAAGAGAGATAGCCAGCAATTTTCTCATTCTCACTCGTAAAATTTTTCCGTTTTGTAATCATTTTTATATCAACGAAAAATTATATTTGTCAATAGCTCTAAACCAGTTGAAAACAAGTGAGGTGAATAAAATTTGATTGAGTAAATACATTGACTATCGACCAATTTCGTTGACAACTATGTGCACAAAATCCGGCCACTGATCGCTTTTATTGAATTGCATTGTTCAGTTTGGTTAGTTATTGAATGTATGTATGTATCTCTGAATTGATCTTTTGGTTGCGTGGTAAAAATTCTAAATCGGCAATGCCTATTTAATCCCACGAAATTGATAACATAACTTTCTTTTGATTGATATCAGCTTTAAACGTTGTTTGCGTAGATTCATCTTGCTTGCTCTGCGATCTTTGTCGATTTACATTCTTGTAAACAATCCATTTTCATAGCCAGTTATTGTTTAGTTAGATAAGCCAATCGCAGATATTAATGCGTTGCGTTGTTTGCATTAAGCAAATTTCTTCAAGTTCATGGAGAACCCATATATCGAGTTTTTTCGTAGCCAAGTCGTTTTAAACGCTTTTCAATTTATGTATGTGATTCATCGAGCTCTGCAATCTTACATTTTGTGATATGACAATCCAGATCGATTATTGATTTGATTTGGTCGTCATCGACTCTAACTGGACGACCTGCAAGTTGTTCATCACACGGTCTATTTTCAAGGCTTTGTCACAGCACATCATTTTTTGAGAGCTTGTGCTGCGTTTTTTCCTTCGGGGAAGCAAAAATGCAAAATATTACGGAAATGTACATTTAGATTTTCCATTTTTCAACTAAAACTTAAAAAAAAATACACACGACCGATCGATACAAAATTTTTTACGTAATGGCAATTGAAGTACTAACTATAAAAAAATATGGTTTGACATTTTCGAATACGTAACCATACGTTAAAATTCATCAAAAGTCATCTATTTGTGAAAATTGCAATTTATTAGTTGACCAATATAATGCATAACTCTCGTCTACTCCAATGCAATTTCAAATTTTTTGTAGGGAGAAAATAAATTTCTATTTTCTATTTGAAGTTGTTGCACTGATTCACATTGTTCTCAGATAGTACGAGATCCCAAAGTAAGAAACATGTTGTATTCCATAATTTAATCCTGGTTGTGCAATATGTTAGGATGCCTTGCATAATCCTTCCTGAAGAAGTACGGAAAAGATGACAAATGTATATGAATGATTGGATTAAGCGTGTATACGATATAAATAAACAGAGTTATTATTTCATATTAAATTAAAATGAATACAGATTAAGCTGTAAAATAACAAGAAGAACAAAAGTACCCCAGCGTACCTAATTTATTATATTGTTACATCGGCTATATTTTACATATTTTTCTATATTTATATAAATGATTTTTAATGTTATTTATTAATTATTTTATTACTATATATTTTGTTTTTCATTTATTTGCAATGTAATAAAAATAATTGATTTAATTTATTGTGCGGTGAAAATTATTATTTCATGTATTTTTTTTTATTTAATTAACATAAAACATTATTTTGACCGCACCAATAAAAATCATCATTATACTTGCAATATATTATGGAAAATGTATTGTATTTTCAACATTTATGAATTATTTATATAAAGTGTGCTGTGAAGTTATAATTTATAGTTACAGTATAATTTTATATTCGAATTTCCTCAGACAGACAGTCAGATAGAGAAAATTCTATTTTCCAGTTTCCAGTGGCATGGATGGATACTATGGTTAGTATTCTATTCCATTAGTAAATGTCTAGTTTTGTTTAATTCCGACTTTCCTTTTATTTTCTACTAATGACCTACCAAAAGAACCATTCAATTTTCTAAAATTGAAAAATTTAAATAATGGTAAAACATACATACATCCATTTTGAAAAAATACTTCGAAATATTGATCATATTTTCTTTTATAATTTAGAGTTTGAAAGTTCTTCCTGCGAACCATTCATAAATATACGGTATTTTGTGAAATATTGCAAGTTATATTTATATAAATAAATTCTTAAAAGTAATTTAAATTTTGTAGCCATAAAGCAGAATTAGAAGCAAAAAAGAAAACACCAAAGACGTGTAACATAGCAAATTATAAAATACTATGAAGAACTTTCCATTTTACATTCGAACAAAAGGAGAAAATCTCGCGCTTATTTCCTTTAATTACTTTAGCAAAACTACCCCCCATTGAATTAAGTCCTTAAACAAAATACATACACTCTTATATATGTAGTATAATGGGTTAAATAAGTAACAATAATTTACCCTGTTATTAGAATTTATTTCTTAAACAAATATATTTGTAATAGTGAGCAAGTATAGGAATGTTAGGTGTGATTTTATTCTTAAATTAATATTTCGTCTTGGACATTAAAATTGCCACTTTAGTTTAAAATTAAATGACTCAAATTAAATGATTAAAAATTAATGTTATATAAAAAACTGACATATTACAGAATGTAGACAAATATAGCGTTTATTGCTTGTTTTATTTTTATTATTAATTTTGTGATAAAATTATATAGAGAAAATATTCAAAACGCTGTGGCACTACCACATATCGTAAGCCTTCATATAAATATTGGGCGGGCAACTAATAAAAGCGTTTTTTTAAATGAAAACATAACACAATTCATGTAATGTATTGTCCATTTTGTTCGATGACCCGTTGCTATCTTATTGGAAACTTCATGACTCCGAGCTAATAGAACTTCTAGTCCTTATCAGTAAAAACTCAACCAACTGCGTTTTGACATTATCATCATTGTTAAAATTCTTACCATTCAAGAAGTTTTGCAAACTTCGAAATAAATGGTAATCTGATGCTGCAAGATGAGGACTATATGGTGGATGTGGTAACCCTTCCCAACCAAGCTCCAATAATTCTTGCCGAATGACTGAAAATAAGTGTGGCCTTGCGGTGTCATGGTGGAATACAACATCTTTTCGAATTGCCAATTCTGTCGCTTTTCTTAAATTGCATTGTTTAGGTTGGTTAGTTGTTGGATGTATATGACCTCTGAATTGATCTTTTGGTTGAGTGCCAAATGTTCAAAATAGACAATGCCTTTGTAATCCCACCAAATTGATAACATGATAACCTGCTTTTGATGGATATCAGCTTTAGATGTAATTTGCGCTGGTTTATCTTGTTTGCTCAACGATATTTGTCGATTTACATTGTTGTAAACAATCCATTTTCATCGCTAGTTATCGTTAAGTTTCATACGCAAATTGCATATGTTAACACGAGCTTCTTTGCAATTACACGTGTTTTGCTATGACGACCCACATCGATTATTGATTTGATTTAGTAATCATCAACTTTAATTTGACAACCTGAACTTGGTTCATCCATGAGTGAAAAATCGCCGGAACGAAATTTGGCAAACCAAATTAGACACCGTCCTTTTTTTAAAGCTTTGCCACCATACACAACAAATAATTTTTGTGAGCTTCAGATGAATTTTTTCCTTCATGGTAGCAAAAGGTAAAATATGACGAAAATGCTCATTATGGCTATGCTCAAAAAATATGGTTTGATATTTGAATGCGTAAACAACGTCAAAATTCATCAAAAGTCATCTATATGTGAAAAGTGTTATATATTACCCCTATAGTTACTTTTTAATCTTTGAATTGAGAAGCGTATTTATCCTAACCAACTAAAACTTGCAAAGGTAACACCAGTATTTAAGATTGGGCGAGAGGACAGTGTAAATAACTATCGCCCTATTTTGGGGTTATCAGTAATAAACAAAATTTTTGAAAAAATTCTATCTCACCGGTTACTGAACTTCCTCAATCTAAATTACTTTTTTTACGTTTCATATGCTTTTCGCCCTAAAAGTGGAACCGCCATTGCTTGCACTGAACTTGTTAACAACTTGCTACTTAGTATTTAAGAGAAAAAATCAGTAGTGGCTTATTCCTTGATCTGTCCAAAGCCTTTGACTGCTTAATCACAATATTCTTATGGACAAATTGTTTAGATTTGGTATTAAAGGAATTTCGTACGATCTATTTTCAAGTTATCTATACGGTAGACGTCAATTCGTTATTATATAATAGTTCTCAATGTGAAACAGTTTCAATTAAAATTGGTGTCCCGAAAGGTAGTGTATTAGAACCTGTTACCGTTCCTCATCTACATCAATGATATTTGCAGCCTGCTACTTTCAAACAAATTAGTACTATAAGATGCAGACGACTCTGCACTATTCTCAACGAATGCTTCCATCGATCAGAACATTTTATCATTATCATCTGATATTGTTTACTTATCGGAATTTTTTCGAATTGACAAATTAACCATCAATGTCTCCAAGACTAAGTTGATTCATTTTCGTGGCAGTAAGTCTCTAGCCATTCAAACAATACCATTGATAAAACTGATAATATCTCTATCCCTCCGTTACCTTATGTTAAATATCTAGGACTTTTCATTGATGAATTCCTGAAGTGGCATGTTCATATAAGTAATTTGTATTCTACGCTTTCTTCAAGGGTGGGCATTCTGAGAAAGCTCAAGTACGCTCACCCCACAGATATACTAAAAACTATATACTTCGCCTTCATTCATTCAAATCTCAATTACTTGACAGGTATATGGGGCCTTTGTTCAAATATATATCTTCGTAACGTCATAATTCTGCAAAACCGAGCTCTTCGCTATGTACATAAATTGCCACTCCGTAATTCAACTAATCCACTTGATATTATCCATTGTGCACTTTTCATACCGGAAATTAAGCTATCACGCATTATCTTTTACTTGTCATCAACATTCTCATTTCACTACGAACAAACACCTTCTCTCAAAGCCACAAATAAAATCGAAATCTGGATCTCTGAGCATATCTTTTTTGGGTCCTTCATTATACAACCAACTACCTCCCAACATGGTCTCCATAACTTTTCAGGTGGGATTTTGTATGACTCTAAGGGCATATCTTCTTGATAAACAATCTACATCAATTCTATCATTGTAAGCAATCTTGTGGTAATTTTGAATATTTGTAAACTGTTTGAAATTATTCGTAATGAGGATTTTGCTTATACATATAATGATTAATTTTCCTTTTCCGTTTTTTGTTTGAATTCTTTGATTATATATTATTCCAGTCACTTAAATATTACTTTTCTCTTTAGTTAAGTGAAATGTGATTTGTAAATCATTGTTCATTTAATTTGTTCATTTTATTCCAATAAACTATTGTTTTATTGTCTTATTAGTTGCCAACCCAATATAATACCCAATAACGAACCGAATTTTATGCCGATGTTCAAATCTCTGCAACTTAAATCTAATGCAATCTAATCCAAATATAATGTTCAACTGTTAGGGTATGGTCCTTTAGAGATATAATATCACTTTGAAATATATTTCTTTCCAATTTTACTCTGTGTTCGTAGAAGTTGATTTCCTCCGTGTAATTCTAATATAATTCTTTAGTCCATCTATGCCCATTTCTAATCATGCTTCTCCTAAATAATCAGATCAAAGCGTGATAATTTTCTTGAAGTCAGAACTAAATTAAACACTGCCTATTTCGTTCGTATTTATTAAGATTAAGTTATATTAAGAATTAATCAAGATTATTTAATTCCAATCTTTCCTCAGTAATGTGAAATTATGCTACCATTATTTTACCTAATTTAAGTTTCAATTTTAATACTTGACTATTTCACCCAAATGTACGTGTTATGTTTAAAGTTTATATATTATTGTATATTATATTATTTCAAATTTATTAATGTTAATTTTTGATCACTGAAATTTCAGAATTCGTCTATAAACTCAAAAACATTTACATATTAAAGTATATATGTTACCTTCAATATGTATAAAATATAATTAATTGAATACAATTCATACTTTTTACGAGTAAAGAGTTTCTATATAACTATTTATTAATTATGTTTTATAAAAGATACGAATTCTTTATCAGTTTTTTCCATTGAATTTAAATTCGATGTCCATTACTACAATATAATATTTAATTTATATTTATCAAAAATACAAGATTATATTTATAAAAAAAAGGTATAGGAAAATATATCTACCTTACGTATACCTTATTTATACAAAAAAAATTATAAATAATTTACACCTTTTACACGTTCGTTTTCCATGATATATTAACGATATGTTAAATATTATGAATACAAAAAAAAAATATTAAATAAAAGAAACTGAGATTTTTTGGGCGTGATCAACAAATAAAAAGGAATAATAAATCTCCCAAACATGACATTTCGGACTTGAAATTTTAATATTGTGTCTTTGTATTAATGTTAGGTACTATACGGGATATATATATTTTGATATTATTCATTCGATACGGATTATAGTATCAAAATAACAAGAAATTACATCACCATTAAAAATTTCTGAAAAATAGGTAAACTAATATTTCAACCTAATTCCTACCTATATGTTGCTCTTATTTCTAAGTAAAAAGTACTTAAATATATATATACAATAATACTACTCGTATATTTATGTTATGTATATATATATCATTAAAATGAATATTACTACCACTTATAAATAACTTTTAAGAAAACAATTTTTAAAGCTAAATATTTAAATCATATTAAAAGATTTATTCTAAAAATGAATAGAACATTTAGAAAAGACAAATACATAATATATAAACAATAAAAGGTGATAAATCATCCAAATCTATAAAAAGGAGAATCCGAAAATAAATTAGTGTTAATAAATTTTTATTTACATTTGTTTGAAATTAAATAAAAATTATTTACTTTATTCATTATAATTATTTATATAATACTAGTATATATCGGCATGTATTCACAAATATTTGAATTTCAACCTCAATAAAAGAGGTTCATGTTGCATATAGAATTAACTAAAAAATTATGCTGAATATAAAAATATCAGTAATTGGCATGTAGCCGGAAACACATTCAACGTTGACATCTTCTTTAAAACTCGACATTTCACGACACAAAAAAAAAACCAGCGTTAAACTTGAAAAGTCACACCAAAAGAAATGCATCTGAAACCATACGTTTCTCTGATTCTTTATTTCATATGTCACAATTTATTATATAAAAACGACCAAAAAAGTAGTTTTCCCAAAAATATTGGTTGTTATTTTGAATTTATTCATTTTATTATGTAGAATGTTTTTTTTTATTTTGTCATCTTTTTTTTGTGAATTCAAAGATTTTTGCACGATTAACAGGGTATGACAAATTGTTCTACTCAATTGGACAAGAACAAAGAAGAGATCCACTGATATTCTAAAATTATATACAGAATATAGCTTTATAATATTTAAAATATTAATTTATTTACATATAACTAGTATATAAATATATAAAAAATTTAAGTAGATAATAATTGTAATATCTGAAAGTATAATTGTATATTTGTGTATCTATTCTTATGTCGCTCAGCCATTTAATAAACGCTTAAGGTGTTGATCTATTTCTGTCCGACAATCGAATTTTATTTATTTATTTATTTATTTTATTTATTTCAAACATTTATAACAATCGAGACCCGCAATAGGTATTGAATCTGTCTAGTACCTACTATTTAGATATTAAATTAAAATCCAAAATCCAACAGAAAACTTTGAGAACCATCATTATACGTAGATTTTATTGTAATAAATTTTAAACATTTCACATAAATCACTTTAGCCTGAAGTCTCCGCATTTCTTCTTATTAATAATTATATATGGTTTGCTATAATGATGCAAAATGTTTACAAATATGTTGGGTGAATGCTTGAAAATGGTAAGCTTCTAGTGATGCATATTTTATTAATCTTATGAAAAAATCATTTATTTTAGAATGATGAACGAAATAAAAGTAAAATAAGAAAAAAAAAAGATTCGAGAGGAATCAAATAAATCTGCTTGTATAAGTGCGACCGGTCATAAAACAAGTTCATATTAAAGAAAAACTTCCTTCTCAGACAATTTCATTTAAATAAAAAATTTACTTTATAATATCTCGACTAAGAAAAATTGAAGAGATAATTTAAGACAAAATTTAAGTTACATATCCTACATATTAGAGTGGTTCTGAAAAATATTTAATTTATTATTTTATTTGGGTGACAAAATTGATGTATCGGTTGAAAAAGATGCATACATCCTTGCATAACACGTAGAACATCTAGAACAAAAAGCAAAACAGCAGTACATATTTTACCAAATTACCAGAAACTAATATGTTGAACAACGAAGCTTAAAATTAAGCAAAAAAAAGGCACTTCAAAGATCCAGAACTAGAAAAATACTTGGAAGACTAAAAAAAATCATCCACATGGCTTAAAAAGTTTATTAACAGCTCTATCACAATAATCTCATAATTACTCTTAAGGTAGGGTCCCTGGTGGAAGCATAAAAAAATTACGATTTTTTTAACCTCTGTAGCTCAGTCATTTTTCAATTTATCAACTCGGGGCTTTTTTTACGTGAAAGTAGACGTAATTTGCTAACTTCGACCGCCCTTGTTCACGTGTCTATCTATTTTTATCCCCCCCCCCCCTTCCAGAGGCTGCAAAATGGCTTCACAAAAAGGGCGAGTGGCCATTGAGTTCGGGTGGGACCTACTTTTCGGCCTTCAAAATATTTCCCACGGCTTTCAAACGTTTGCTGATGGCTTTTGAGTTTGCGTGATGTCTTCATTCTATAAAGCTTGCAACTTTGCATCTTCGAACTGCTTCAGCTGCCCTGTACGATTCGACCTTTAAACCAAATCTCACATCAATTAATGTGTGGAGCGAAGTCGCCATAAGTTTCCGGCTCTCAGCTACACTTTTCATCTGATTAAAGTACAAAAGCAATGAGTGCCGCAAATGCTCCTTTGTTGGCTCAAAATTCGACATTATCCGCGTGTAATACAGGATGCGTTCACTTTTGGGATTAATGACACATACCATCTGAAAGCTGTTCCACACCTGGTACATGTACCGAAAAGAGTGAATAATTTTGAAACTAAAGAATATGCGTGAAAAAGATGAAATTAATTCAATGGATATTTTTCATGTGTTGACTTGCTTCGGTCTAATTTTCATTAGTGTGTTAAATCACAGTATTCACATTTCATTCACAAAAATCTATTTGATAAACGAATACTAGTTCCCGTAAGGGCGCAAACAAGTTGGAGCTTCGATAAACGATAAATGATACACGATAAAACCAACGAAAACGAAAGTAAGCAGTGAGTTCAAATAGCATATTGGTCGCAGTGAGTTCAATATGAACATGAACACCTGCATACAAATGCGTGCATTCTTTTTCTTTGCTTTTATCGTTTATCAACTTGTTTGCGCCCTTAGGAAATTAATGTCAAATAATTAGGATTTCTAGGCACGTTAAACGTTCAGACTCGGGAAAATTATTTAAATTAATTAGAATGGGCACACTGTTATAAAAACGGCACTATAACATCCTATAGTGTTAAAATTATAGTGTTGCGAGAACGTACATTATCAACACTATAAATTCGGCACTAAAGGATGTTATAGTGCTCAATTTATAGTGCTGGTGAAAGCACATTCTCATTATTTATACAACACTGCAAGAATGCCTAAACGAAGCTAATGTATGCTGTTATAACTTTTGTTAAAGCGCGAGATGGTAAAGACGGTAAATCTGCGTACGAATCTAGAAGAGGACCTTGGTTCGAATCCAATGGTTGCTTATACAAAAGGTATAATTAAAAATAACATAACTCTTAAAATAAAAAAAAAAAAATTAAATAATTTCAGAAATAAATCATTGAAAGGAATATTTAAAAAAACCCGACTCGAAGTCACAGAAAAAAAAATAGGATTGATTAAACTTATTTTTATTTTGTATCCAACGAACAATTTTTCATTACTATAAGGGCACTTTAAGAGTATACGGGCAGCCTTACAGTGCTGGCACAGTGATTGTATAATGGCAGATGAATCCACTATAAGACAACTTTAAGAGTGCACGGACAATCTTACAGTAGTGCTACAGTACTTCTATAATGCTGTTGCATCAGTCACTATAAGATGGTTATAACATTGCACGGGCGATGTTGCAGAACTCTTATAGAGTTCTTAATGTATGCTTATAACATCCGATTCATCACTATAAATAGTTCTATTTGCTACTACTATTACGGCACTATACGGTCACACTATTACGGCACTGTAACATCCGACAGTTTTGTTCTTAGTGCTACCGCAACTAAGAAACACCACTATAGGATGGTATAGTGTTCTAATAGAAACCAAAATGTTCCTTGGGTTTGGTCTAGTCGGTAGTAAATTTACAATCTTTTAGAAAAAAGCGAGGGAATACAATACAATATACAATATACGCTTTAATAAAAAGTGCATGCAAGTATAAGTAATTAAAGTTTCTTAATATTTTTACCCTATGAATGAATTTTTTCTGTAAAAAACTGACAACATAAAAAACCGTACAGAACTTTTTCGATCCATCTTATAATATTCCTATTAGAAATATTAATATTATTGACTATGGAAAGTTCACACCTTGATCACTTGCGTGAGATTTTCATAATTATTAATAGATGGTGCTCGAAAATTCAAACAGGTAGAGAGAAAATAAAAGGGGAATTCATACGAAAGGCAAAAGGAAAAAAAAATCTCACATTGTTACCTGACAATCCATTTATGAAAAAAAGAATAAAACTAAATTGGTATACTTATACCTTGATATAGGTATACCTTCCATTTAAGTGAAGTTCAGAATATTGTATGTATTCCTCTCCGTATAACTAAATAAAAAATAAACAGACAAATTATATCATACACCTTTGCTCATAACAAGTGGTGTTATAATACGAGAATGAATATGATATACTCAATTATTATCAATATCATTCAACCGTAAAATTATATCTTCTTATAAATATTTCAATCCAAATGATTGATTGTTAATTGCAAGCAAACTCTTTTCAATTTACTCTAACATATTTAACTTGTTTAAAGTATTGAAGAAAACAAATCAATTTCACCAGAAAAATTTCACTCAAAATACATTCACTCACAAAAATTACACTCAACAAAAATATATGGTTATCAAATAGTCAACGAAAATACACAATTTCTCGGAAGAAATTGTTTGGAAAATTTTGAATGCATGGTAGGATGGGTCGATTTTGCAAATTTCAGATTTTGCTTTCCTGACAAGTTGCAAAGGTTGCGAAATAAAAAATTTAAAATTTTGGCGATTTTTTTTTAATATTACATATATTTCATTTCCGGGCTCCGCATCGCACTTGATGTTTCGAGAAATATCTAAAAAATTGAAAAAATGCAGTAAGAATTTATTTATAAATATGCCATGGTAGGTGTAAAGTTGTAGATAATTTAATTTTAAGGCAGGAAAATAAAACTATGAAAATTTTCAATAAGATCGTACACTGGAAGAAAATAAGTTTCCGCTGCACTGCAGATTTTTAGATATTAGCCGGATTTTGAAATATACCTAAATAAGTCGGTTGGAGCATTTTTTAGAAGGGTATGATACAGAGTTAGAGGAAATTAAATTCTAAGATAGAAAAATATCATTTGAAAATTTTTTAAGTATCCATACACAGGGAAAAAATATTTATAATAATTAATTATAAAAAACGTAATGCTTTGAGAAAAAAATAGTGATTGTTCATTATTACAAATTTAAATTAAAGCCATTTTTCTTATCTTGTAACAAATTATTGCTATAATATTAGTAATAAATCTTGTTTCGAGTCACATTTTGGCATATTTTAACGGGATATTAATTTGGAATTACGCCATCTCGTTTTTCTTCCCCGGTCATCTTTAACGTAGTTTCCGTTACAAATTTAACTACCCGTTCCACGGTTTGAGTGTCGCAAGAAAAATTTTCTATTTCTATGAAAACGAAATTATGTTTTTTTTTGGATCGATTATCATTTCTTCTATTTTCTTTAAAGCATATTTAAAAAGGATGGATGGTTCTCTAACAGTATTGTTACTGTGCAAATCTTTAATATCTCAATAGGTATGGGAATCCATCTATTACAAGATAACAAGATAATTAATTAATATTATTAACAAGATTTCATTTGAAATAGTTACCCTAAATGTTGGCAAGACGAACTTCAGTATATTTTGACTTTTTTGTTCCCTAATCTTGGTAATTCGTCTCAATCTAACTCCCGGATATGCATTTTGTCATCCACTAGCATTGCTAACAAGTTGTTATCCCGGTGGCCAAAATAACCATTACGTATAGGATACCCGGGTCTATTATTTTTTTAAAATTTTGTTTCAACCTCCAATGATTCTGTAAGTTCTTTTTGCATATGACACCAAACTTCATCGAGCAATGCCTCTAAATCAGCGTCCTCAAACTTTTTTGGCTGTTCGGGTTGAACTTTGTCTTCCAAATCCAAATCACCACTTTTGAACCGTGCAAACCACTTTCGACACGTTTGCTCTGCTATAGCATGGTCGTCATAAACTTCCTGTAAAATATGATGACTACGGGCTATAATATATATGATGTAAAATATGTAACTGTTAGTGACAATACCTTCCCAATGAATATTTGGAAAATGGGAAAAATGAATATGAAAAATAGTTATGCCATCTATTGTAAAACGCTACGAATTAATTGACACTCCCAATAGTAATTATTAATATCTACTAATTAATTCATTACTAATATTCAATATATCATTTCATTTTTTCAATGCAATAATTTTTTTTAAATAATATTTTTTGAGTTTATGATTACGCAAAAAAACTTCAAATCATCGTTTTCTACATATCATAGAATTTAATATTACATAACTCTCTAATAAGTCATACTTTTATAAAAATGCTCCATTTTTATTTAGGTGTATTTCGAATTCTGTCTAAAATTCAAAAATCTGAAACCCGACAAAAATGATTTTTTTCCAGTGTACGATCTTACACAAAATTTTTAAGTCGTATTTTTTAGCCTTAGTAGAGATTGTAGACAATTTATTTATGTCATATTTGTGAAAAAATTCTCGCAGCCGAGATATTAAAGCTTTTTTCCCGCCTTTTAGGTAATTCTCGAAATCTCAAGTGCGGAGCCCGCAAACGAAGTATGTATATGAAAAAAAAAAAATTGCCAAAATTTTAGTTTTTTCATTTCGTAACTTTTGCGCCTTGTGGTAAAAGCAAAATCTGAAATATTAAAATTTTTCATACAAATATTTAAATCGACCCGTTCTAAATTGCATGGGTCAAGGCGTTTAGAAGTTATCGCATTGCAGACAAACAGTTGAATAGGGCCAGTTAAACAGAGTTTTGATCAATTACGAATTCATTCGTTTCATAGTATACCAGTATTTTTATAGTTTTATGTTTTTTTGTACTGGAAAGAGTTCCTACAGTTTTAAAGTATACTCGTATATATGTCTAATATACACATCTGCTGGTACATATACAGTAGCATATCATAGCTAAAAACTTGCATTTACTATTTACAACAAGTGTGTACTACTACGAAATTGAACCCTCGAATTGGAAGTGATATTCGTTTGCATATAACCTTTTATTAAAAATTATTTCCCAACCTGCGTAATTAATAGCTATTACCATTTTATGGATCGTTATTTGCTTTAATTTTCCCCGCTTAAGAAACAATTAACAGTCACATAAAACTTCATTTCTTTTTATTCTGTGTACCTACCTTATAGGCAACATCTCTAAGCGCGTAAACACAATACCAACCTATTAAATATTGATATACAAAATATAAAAACATTAATAATACACAAACGTGCATTTAATAATTTTACACTTGTCCATAATTCGTATGATTTTCAAATAATTTGCAGGTGGTCTCTTTACCCCATTACATATCATGCCACCATAAATAATATAACTTCTGGGTTTATAATTTATTATTTATTCATATTTCCATCATAACTATTCGCTTATAAATGTAATTGTTAAATCCACGTTTTATTTCTTGGATCCACCTATAGTTAGTGTGGAATAACATTTTTCAATCCACTATAATAATAAGAATAAAAATGGACCAACACCATAATAGTGAAAATGTCTATCAGAATTGCTGAAGGGTGCAAAAAAAATCAATGTAACTGATTATTTTTCTATTTCTCAAGTAAATATTTTATGTTACGTTGAATTTTTTACATTTACATCCTCCTAACGCTTAATGGCCGTACTAAGAAAAATGTGTCATAAAAATATTATACCTGTTACCCAAATTTTATGTTTGTTTTTATTGTACAAAACTTATTGAACAGGTGCTGTCAAAATTTAAACTGTGCATTTATAGCCCTGTTAAATAATTATAGACCAGGGTTACAATTTGTGTGATGATTTGTTTAATAATGGTTAATAATGTAAAATATTTGAATAAGATATATTAAGATGAATATTGAAGATCGATACTTGAATTGTCAAATCGCATTCAAAAAAAGGATTTTCTTACAAAAAAAAATTGAGATGGAAGGGGTTAATATTCTAGTTCCTCTCTATAAAGATTGTTAATCTTCCCTCTTCTTTCATTTACCGTCAATGGTAAAACGTGATGTTGTAGAAATCATTGATAACTTCGAGTACGAATATAACATGTAGTACATATATTCGTATGGATAGGTAGGCAAGATAGGTATTTATCTAGTGGAGTAAATATATTATTTAAAAGGAAAATTAAAATAGGGCCTTTGACCTTTTAAACTAAATGCATAATAATTACACTTCTTGGCAATTTTTTAAAAATCGATAATTAAAATTATAGACATTATACATATGTAAGCGTGACATCAAATCGTATCTATATTTGATTTACAAAGTACTACACGGAAGAAATTTTTGAATATATTTAGAATTCAAATTAAGGAAGGCTTAAAATTAGAACAAAAAGTATAGATTTAGGTTTCTTACTCACTACTCCCTCGACATTCGCGGGTTTGATATTCGCGGGTTTGACATTCGCGGAAAGCAAATCTACCTGAAAGTTAGTAAAAAAAATACTGATTCGATACACAAGACAGCCGAGCTATAGTGATTCAAATCCAAATGTCAATTCATGAGTTATAGGCTTAAAAATTCCCCGTCATTTTTAATGAAATGTCGAGAATTAGGTGGGTTCAATTTAAAAACATGTAATTTTTTCTTGTAGATTCGGGTTCTACTCTTCAAAATAATTCAAATATTCCTTTACAGTGCCCCTTTCTTACCATTGGTTCCAGAGTTATTCCAATTTAAAAACACTAGAATGACGGTTGGACCAACAAATTTCAAATAATCGTACTAAAATCTTGAATATTTGAAATTTATATCTCGTAAATTAGGGAGAGGAGAGAAAAAATAAAAAGAAACGTATTAGTTGTATAACTTAAAAACTGGAATTTGACACTAGATGTCAACACTTGTGTATGCGCTGTAGTAAATCATTGACATACTTGTCATTTTGAAGCTTCATGCCAAAATCAGCCATAAGCATTGAGATTCATCAAAAAGTAAGGAAATTGGGTGGAAGCCGAGAGACGAGGAAAGGCGATTTTGCATGCGTGAAATGGTGCTCAAGCGTCATAAAAAGAAGTCGTTTTTGCATCGAATTGTTACTGGCGACGAAAAATGGATTCATTACGACAATCCGAAGCAACAACAACACAGACAACAACTGATTCGTTTAAAGAGAACATTGAAGGAAAAAGGGCCATAATGGCCAGACCAGACACCCGTAAAAAACTATTTGGAAAATAGCGGATGGGAAGATCTGCCCCACCCGCCATACAGTCCAGACTTGAAGCCTTCTGACTACCATCTGTTTCGGTCGATGCAGAATGCACTTTCCGGAATACGCTTCACACAGTCCAAGGCATGAAAAATTGGATCGATTCACTCTTTGATTCAAAAGATGGCCGGTTTTTTTTTGGATGGCATCCACAAATTGCCAAAAAGATGGGGAAATGTTGTAACTTCAGGTGGATAATACTTTGAATAACAGAATTGTATAAGATTTTCTTTAATAAACGCTAAAATTTCCTAAAAAAAATTCCGGTTAAGTTATAAAGCTAATATTAATATTTTTAGATTAAGAATTCAATATAGAATAAGAATATATATTGAAAAGGGCAGATTTTTGTTGTGAACCCACATAATTTCTTGAAAAATTAACAAACAAGCACAAATTACAAGAATCCCGACTCAGTCAAGGGACTACTGTAATTAATTAGATTGAAATAAGTACATATATATGGATTGTATTTACAAATACTGTCCATAGCTCAATTTGCCACAAATGAATAGGAATTTAAATTTTTTGGCATGGATTTGAACATCGAACCAATTAACAATTCTACACAAAAAGTAGACTACAATATGCATCCCATGTCCCTGTATCTACTTCATTATATTTTTCCTCCAATTATTGTTTGCCATTGGCATTATTTTCTATTTCCTACAATTAAATATCCTCGCCAATACTAATAACTACTTTTTCTCCTTGTAAAATACATTTTCTTCCCACGAACCCACGTTCTCGGCTATGAAAGAATTATCCAAATTTAAAATATGAAGAAAAAATGTGTGGTGGGTCTAATAAAAAATATCTAGTTTGTGTCCTTCTAAGCGTCATACCATCAGACGATACCATAAATGTCGATTTATATTCGAGATAACTTCAAAAGTTATTAAAAGTAACTAGAGAGGCCTTGAATTAACTTGAAATCACTGAGATTAACGCAATAAATAAACCGAAATCAAGTGCAAGGTTTGGTGTCACGTTGTGTGATGGTGCTCGTGATGGAAAGTTCGGGGAACTCTTAATTTCACTTGGTTTGATCCCTAGTTCATAATCGTTGGATCTCTTCATTAAATAAATCTCCTGACTTCCTCTTTAATATATCATTTGTTGCATGTTTAAGTAACTGAAGTTCACTGTTCATTCTAATGTCACTGTATAATTCTTATCCTGTTGGATTAAACTTAGGATAAAATTCGTAAAATAGACGAAATAGTGAAATATCGCGAACAGATGCTGCGCTAAATAATGAATTAAAGAGACCTTCACATAAAACTTCCAGTATATGGTGCCATGACATGCAAGCCAAAGCTATTTTTCTGTAGCTTTTGTTTTGAGTTAAACGCCAGCTCCATTCAAAAGCCTGTATTAACCACAGTCGCATCAAAGGACATTCCGATGATCCGATCCTGCATATTCCCCAAAGATTTTACAGCTACCTATGCAATCTTCTCTCCTGTTCCCTACTCGACTTCCGGAACTGCTAGAAGTTTTTCCATCTCATGGTCTGAAATTTAAATGGCAACTCGATCATCCTTCGTTGGTCCACCAGAAATAGGGGAAAGTAGTTTTCCATCGAAATGAATTACTAAAGGCATATCGAACGCAGACTTTCAACTTTGAAGAATGTATGCTGCGATTGCTACTCACAGAAAAGAGATATTGGCTACGTTCGAATTAGCATAATTTTGAGCAGCTACAGCTTGAAGATAAATAGCATCTCTGATGTTAGTATACAATCTAACAGATCTCCAGAAGTAACTATTATTGATATTGATGATATTGATTGAAAGTACTCGTCTTTTGACGATTCGTCGCGATCCACGAATCAACCGAATTTTTGCATTGGTCGGATTTAATGAATTGCTGTTCAGCCAGGCCATGCGTCATCGATCGGAAGAGATGGTATTCGGACGGAGCAATGTCTAGGCTATACAGCGAGTGGTGTAGGATTTCCCATTTGAGTGATTCCAAGTAGCTGAGTAACATGGGGCCGAGCATTGTCGTGCTGCAAAATAGCTTTGTCATGTCTTTAGACATATTGCGGCCGTTTTTCTTTCAGTGTGCGGCTCGAACGCATCAATTGTGTTCTGTAGCGAGCTCCTGTGATTGATTCGTTAGGTTGATGCAGCTCATAGTACACTACACCCAGCTAGTCCCATAAATATTGGGCATCGCCTTTGATGGATGCCCTGGCATAACCCATGATTTCTTACGCTTTGGGTTATCGTAGTGGATCTACTTTTCATCGCCAATTACTATGTGGTGCAAAACAACCTTCCGTTTGTGCCGTTAGGTTAGAGTTGTTCGCACGTGAAAAAAGGACGTCCGATATCTCTTGGCTTGAGTTCATTCGGAACCCAATTCCCTGGTTGACCCAATTTCCTCAACCATACCCATGGCCTTGAGACGGTTTGAAATCGCTCGTTGAGTCACTCCTAAGGTTTCAGTGAGATCCCCTTGACTTTGGCATGAATCTTGGTCCAATAACGCCTCCAGCCAAAAAATCCCCACTTTTAAAATGCCGGCACCAGTACTCACATGTTTTTATTGATAGAGCATGTTCCCCATATGCTTCACATAGTAATCGATGTCCATCAGCTGCAAAGTTAAAACAAAAAAGCAGCGCTTCCCGCAAATTGTGTTTTGTAGGCACAAAGGTTGACATGGTTAGAGTACAAAGAAAGTATGTTGTATACGCTAAATGACACATACTGAAACGCTCCAAATTAATTCACACTCCCAATATTTAATCAACCGAATGACGAACTTCGAAAACAAAATACAATAAAAATAGAGGAGGAGCCCTTGGTTTTTCAAAATTTTTGTTATGTTGACATGAGATGATATTGTGTTACAAAGGTTTCATGTTAATGTTGTCCTAAAGGTTTCTTGTCTGTCAAGCTACTGACGTTCCTAAACTAGAAATGTCAGGTCTCGGATCTTACCAATAAGTTTTCTGAGTGTACTCCTCATTACTCCTTACTTAGTATACTCCTTACGTTCAAATGTGCAAAAATTCTTCATTTTAAGTTCTCTTTGAATTATTTTTATCTAATCCATAAATATTAATTTAGTTTAAATAATGTAATGCCCGCACTTTGTTAATCGAAATTAATGTGCGACTTTATTGTAAATGCACCATATAAATATTATGTAGTTTATCGGTTTTTAGTAAACAAACAAGATAGTTAAACAAGTTAGTTTATATTTGCTTTATTTTTCTTCTTTTGATTGAGAAGCATGCGAAAATGTACCCAAGGTATTTAAAATAAAATAGTTGACGCCTCTTCCATCGGATAAAAGTAGTATACATAATTTGTATTGCACTTGGTATAATATAGGTTACGATTTAATGTAATATTAAATCATATTAAATCGTATATATGTGGTTAGAGTGTTGTGCAAAATAGGCTTATAACTGTGGAGCATTTAACTAAATATTAAATTATAATATACAAATAAGTATTTATTTTTTTTTATATGGGCCCAGTTCTCCGGTTATCATATGTATGCATCATGCACCGCGACTACTATATAATTAAATGTATTCGTTATTATACCCGTGTATACTCTTTTAATTATTACTGTGAGTTAATTTATATGAGAATTTAGATGAATTATTACTTCGATTTTTTCTTTCCACTGAATAAATCGGAATTTTATTTTTGATACCCTGAGTATTATTATCATGTGCTGATATATTCGTTGAACCAATATAATATAGAGCCGCACCGAGTTCGGAATATATCCGTGAACCTGTTCTTTTTTCCTTGTTATAACTTTCAGATTGTTGGTTGTTTTCTTCTATTTCTTTATGTGTGGTTCGATGGATTACAACTGACTTAGTGACTTATATACAAGTATGCAGAAGAACTGGTAATCTATACGGTTTTGTAATTGGAAAACCCCCTTGTACAGCCGAAATCATTAAGCATTCATACAAAAAGTCCCACATTTAAATAAATTGTTTACGCAACGATGCGTATTTTAGTTTATTATTTTTGGGATGAACATCGGTAGTCAAAACAATTTGAAACATTAAAATAATTTTCTTGTGAGAGGAAATAAATTAATTGGATATTATGAGATTCAAGGTACATTGTTAAATGTATAAAATATAATTTATTTTTGTATTTAATATCGCTTTTCTGACATACATGCAGTAAATAATTAAAATTAAATGTTAAATAATCAAGATAATTATGATTTGATTTATATTATTTACCTTTAATCTTTAATGAACAAATTCTGATTCTTAACCATTAACCATTTCAACTTAAAAGGTAAATTGATTTTATTATTAAAATATGATTGAAATCTTTGTTGGTAATTAAGATCAAATTACATAAATAGATTATGATTTTATTATGTGGGAAATTGTAATACCCTCTACGATTTTTTTTAATTACTTTTGATGTAACAGTTTAGATTCACAATTTTATCCAAATCTAAAATTCAAAGTTATTAACTGAAAATTTCTACGTACTAATTAACTACTTGATTATTTATATAATGTACTTTCCTCTTACAATTTATTTGGTAAAAATTGGCTCATCTCGTCATTCAGCACGTTCTCTTAAAAAGGTATCCAATAAGTATCTGGCATATTTATAGTAATCAATTTGAAAATTGTTGAACTGTTAAAAGATTTTCGAAAAAAAACATTGCGTATTGATTGAATGATTCAATTCGATTTGAAAAAAAAAATCATCAAAGGAGCTGGTTTACTTATTGTTTTTTTAAAAAAAAGAATTCTTTTTCTGTACAAATTATGCGGTAAGTGAATATGTAATTTGATTTCACCTTAAATTATCCATCGAAAAGAAAAAAAGGATTGATAAATGTGTATCGCAATTGCCAATCCATTCGAAACTGTATTGCCCGAAAAAGACATGTTTTCAAAATAATTACAGATATAATTTGGCCGACAACCGTTGAAATGTTTTATTTCAATTGTAAACAAATTATAATTTTAAATATAACTTTATACTAAAATTAACGTAACGGTATTGAATAATATATCGTCAATCGGAAAATTATTGATTGCCTAAATTAATTATTAATAATTCGTTCCCACAGGGAATTTTGCGTTTTTTTACAATTCTTAAAATAAAATTATAACTTTCTTAACTTAGATTTAATTTTAATGTATGCTTTGGTAATTGGTAATTGGTTTTGAAATAAATTATATTTAAAACTTGTTCACCTATAATTTTATATTTGACTTATAGTTAGATGGTAAAGGTGAGATACATTATTTTGTATTTTTATATTCGTTTGTATGGTATCTCATATTTTAAACATAATTTTTCTACAATAAGCAGACAGTTGATGTGTTTTTATTATTATATGTATACTTGTAGATAGTTATGCTCTCTGAAGGAAATGAAAAGAAACGATTCATTTCACAAATATATACGATAAATCAAAATAACAAACTATTAAATAGAAATAATTTTGCACGCCATTAACTAACACACGATATAAAAAAAATATATTAAATTTACCTATATCGTCTACCTTTAGGCTTTAGAGCAAGGGTCGGCAACCTTTCTAGGCTGCGGGTCAAAACCAACCAAAATGTGAGTATTAAAAAGACGTTTCGGGTCAGTGGTATTTTCATTTTTAAAAGTCTTTTTTGGTTTATATGATGCCCTCAAATCCTACCCTGCTAAAATGCGGGATAAAATTATTAAAATGGAGCAGTGGCGTGCAGTCAACGCCTCCATAAGATGTGCAGAATTTGTGTGCAAATTTCTTCGGCCGGCAAAAATGTAAAAACGCAGAAAGTTGCTTTAACAGTTAGGTAAGAATACAAAAATTGAATATTTCGGAATAGTTGAAATTTATCTATAAGAAAAATCAAAAAGTCGTAAGGGATCGTACCGACAAATTTGAATATCGAACATCGCAACATTTGATCCGGATTTCCCAATTATTTTCTTCGGATCCAAGAAAATGTAATGACGCGAAGCCTCTATATTAGTTGAGGAAAAATACAAAAATATCAAACCTAACCATATCGTTCAAAAGCTCTGCAAAAACTTAAAAGCTCTCTGAAAGCTTACTTTTCCGAACCGTATTTTTTACGTTTTAAAATTTATTTTCTATTCAAACAACGATCCTTTAACAAAAGTTCAATTTTTTCCAAAATAAAGCTTTTAAAACCTCAAAGCTCTTTGAAAGCATAATATTAAAATGTTATTTTAAATAATTTGGAATCGAATATTAATCCGATTCATTAAATTTAAATGAAATCTGGAATTTTGACAGAAAGCTTATTCAAGCTATTAAAAGTACAACGAAAGCTTCAAGTTTCGAATTTAGATTTTAACGTTTAAAAATCTATTTTCTATCCAAATACGATTCTTTAACAAAATTTCAAATTTTCCCAAAAGAAATACTTCAAAAATTTAGAAAGCTCATTTATGCTATTATGATACTGGCTTTTTTTCCGGCTAGTTTTTATGCTAGAAAGTAAAACGAGTAAAAGAGATACAGAGAGCGCGTAAGAAAAAGGCAACCGTATTGT